>PVJA010023576.1:0-21456 GCA_004027025.1 Myocastor coypus | reverse complement strand
GAAATTCCTGAAAAAACAAAATGCAATAAGAATGGACATATAATTCTAATAATTATTTGTGCAATAAATATTTATATAGTCACCAACAGCAGACACAAAAGGAAAGCAAAAAACTATTTTTAAATATCAGGAAGTAGGGCCAGGGAGACAGCTCAGTAGAATAAGCACTTGCCTAGCAAGTGCAGGGTCCTGAGTTCAATCCCTGGTACTATAATCAATCAATCAATCAATCAATCAATCAATCAGTCAGGAAATAGGAAAAGATGCAAAAAAGTTTTACAGAAGAAGACAAATGGAATGGCAAATAATCCCACAAAAGATGGTTCACTTTGATGTTCATTAGGCCAATGTAAACTAAAACAACAAGGTGGCACAACATATTTATTGGAAGTTAAAATTTATTTATTTATTTATTTATTTATTTATTTATTTATTTTTGTGGGACCGGGGTTTGAACTCATGACCTTGCACTTGCCAGGCAGGTGCTTGTGCCACAGAGCTATCTCTCCAGCCCCTAAAATTTAAAAATATTGAAAATACCAAGATTGGTTGCCAAGAATTTGTGAAATCTGGATTTTTAAAATTATTTTATGAGAAAATAAAATTTCAAAAGAAAATAATAGCAAATTAACAATACTGAATACACCATATGTTATCTTTAAAGTAGCTACTCTGACTATAAAATAAAGGCATGACAAATTTTCCAAGTGATATTATCACAGACCTTTCTTTCTTTCTTTTTTTTGGCAGGACTGGGGTTCAAACTCACAATCTTGAACTTGCCAGGCAGGCACTTGTGCCATGGAGCTATCTCCCTAGCCCTACAAACCTTTCTTTTTAATGAACCAAGAAACTAGCAGTATAACTATATTGTATTTTTCCCTTTTCTTTCTCTTTCCTTTCCCCCATTCTTTTTTTGTTTTTATTTTTTTTAATGTCTTTTTGAGACAGGGTCTCGCTATGCAGTTTAAACTGGTCTTGAGCTCACTTTTGTAGCCCCGGCTGGTCTCAACCTTTCAGGGATCCTCCTGCCTCAGCCTTCCCAGTGCTGGGATTACAGGTATGCACCACCATGCTCGGCCCATTTCCTCCATTCTAGTTCCTCTTTCTTTTCTTTCTTTCTTGTCTGTCTGTCTGTCTGTCTGTCTGTCTGTCTGTCTGTCTGTCTTTTTGAGACAGGGTCTCTTTATGCAGTTCAGGCTGGCCTTAAGCTCACTTTTGTACCCCAGGCTGGTCTCGAACTTGCACTGATCCTCCTGCCTCAGCCTCCCAAGTGCTGGGATTACAGGCGTGTGTCACCATGCTCAGTATTGCTCTTTCCTTTTGAACAATTTTCTCACATTTCACAGTATCTATTGTACATCTTAGACCCTATGTACTCTTTCAGTTTATCACACTAGGGAGACAATACAATCTTTACACATGTCTGATTTCACTTATGAGTATGGTCTCCACATATACACATATATATGTCTCCAGTTTATCTTTTTTATGGTTGAGTAGTACTCAGTATAAAAAAGACCACATCTTTTTTATCCATTCCTAGGTTTTTCCAAAATTTAGCTATTACAAACCTGAAACTAACAAGATACTAAATGGTCAAAAAACTGAAAACTTTCACTCTAAAATCAGGAACTATCTTCATTGCTCTCTCTCTCTCTCTCTCTCTCTCTATATATATATATATATATATATATATATATATATATATAATTTTTTAAAAATGTATGTATGTGTGTATATATGTATTTATGTATGTTATGGCTGGCTCAGCTTGCCCTGGGGGTAGGGCTAGCATAGTATATAGTGCTGGGATCAAACCACGATTCCCTCAGTTGTCTAAGCTTGCCTATGCAGGTGCTTTAGATTCCCAAGCTATCTTGCCGGCCCTCCATTCCTCTTTAATATAGTTCTGGAAGCATTAGCCAGAGTGTTACGGTTTTTATCTGGTTGGTTCCTCAACACCTAACCTGGGTCAGGGAGGGGACTTTTCAGAGGCAGCTGAATTTACAGTGCGTGACAGTTCACTATCTAGTGCTGGACTGGGGGAAGAGTGCTACATATGCCCTAGGGTGGGTAGTCTGCATATAATTTAAGTGGGGGGGGGTGGGAAAAAGCTTGCTCCTCTCTCTTGCTTTTGCTCCTTTTGCTATCTTACATTGCTATCTGCCATGTGGTACTCTGGCTTGGAATTAGCAGATTATGGACTAAAATATCTACAAACTGAGAGCCAAATAAACACTCCATCCTTTAACTGATGGGTGTTGGTTATTTTGTCTCATCAATGACATGAAAGTAATTAAGACAGATAAATTACACAAGAGAAAAAAGGCATAAAGATAGGGAAGGAAGTGGACTGGCAAACAGCTGAACAGATTAAAGCATTTGCAAGCAGGAACAAGGGCCAGGGGTTCAATCCCTAGACCTGCCATGCAAGTCCCAACCCCAGGGTGCACTGGGATGGCAATTGAGACAGGGTGTGGTGGTGTATGCCTGTAATCCTAGCTCTTGGGAGGCTGTAAACAGGCAGATCACTATGAGCCCAATCTACCAAAAACTTCTAGATTTAATAATCAAATTCAGTAGTACAGCTGGATACAAAGTCAACACTTAAAAGTCAGTAGCATTCCTATACACAAACAACAAACTTGCTGATAAGAGAAATTAGAGAAAGTCACAATAACATCTAAAAAATGAAATATTTAGGAATCAAAGGCAAAAAAAAAATCTATACACTGAAAATTATACTACTCTGAAAAAGGAAGTTGAAGAGCACATTAGAAAATGGAAAGATATTCCTTGCTCATGATAGGAAGAACCAACACAGAGAAAATGGCCATACTCCCAAAATTGTTATACAGATTTAATGCAATCCCAATCAAAATACTATTAGCATACCTCATTGAACTAGAGAAAACACTCATACCATTTATTTGGAATCAGAAGAGATCAAAAATAGCAAAGGCAGTTTTGGGCAACTAAGACAAATCAAAGAATCTCACAATCCCTGAATTGAAATTATATTACAAAACTACTGTGATAAAGACCAGCATGGTACTGGAAAAAAACAAACAAACAAATCAGACCTGAGAAACAGAGGAATAGATTAGAAGATGCAGACACAACTCCAAAGATACTCAGCCACCTTATCTTTGACAAAGGGGTCAAACATGTTCACTGGAACAATGAAAGCCTTTAATAAGTGGTGCTGCAAAAACTGGCTTTGTGCATGCCACACATTAAACAAGACCTATGTCCATCACTATGCATTAAAGTCAAAATGGATTAGAGACCTAAATATTAATATAGAAACACTGTATCTTTTTTAAATTTTTATTTATTTATTTTTATTTTATTTATTTATTTATTTTTTTCTTGTTTCAGAACCTTCGTTTGTTTATTCACTCATTTTTTTATGGCCGGCTCAGCCTGCCCGGAGGGCAGGGCTGGCACAGCATGTGGTGCCGGGGATCGAACCGCGGTCCCTGAAGCCACCCAAGCTCCCAAGCAGGCGCTTTAGACCACTGAGCCATCCTGCCTGGCCCCCAGAAACACTGTATCTACTTTAGAGAAAAAGGCTGAAATCTTGGAAACATACGTATAGGCAGAGAGCTCATAAACACTATTGCTTGGGAAATACTACAAAGATTCAACACCTGCAATCTCATCTTGCTAAAAAGCTGTTGCACAACAAAAGAAATCACCAACAGAGTGAAAAGACACCCCCATACAGTGGGAAAAAATTACAGCCAATTGACCTTCAGACAGAACTTATCAGCTGGGGAGATAGCTGGACAGTCTAAGCACCTGCCTGGCAAGCACAAGGACCTGGGTTGAATTCCTGGTACTGTATGCCAACGCTGGGTGTACCATGCCAGTCACCAAAATCAGGTATGGTGGTGCATGCCTGTAATCCCAGTGCTGGGGAGTCTAAGACAGGAGGAGCACTATGAATCCAAACTGTAGAGTGAGACCCTGTACCAAATAAATAAATAAACAGATTTTTTTTTTTAAAAAGACTCTATCTAGAACATATAAAGAACTGAAAAATATTAGGACCACACCTCAAATTCTAAGACTTAATTAAAACATGGAGGCCAGCCAAATAGCTCAGCAGATTAAAGCACCTGCAAGCAGGTGCAGGGACCGGGGATTTCATCTCTGGGCCTGCTGTGCCAGCCCTGCCCCCAGGGTACCACTGAGACAGCAGTTGAGAGACACAGTGGCTCCTACCTGTAATCCCAGCTCTTGGGAGACTGCAAACACATGGATTACTACGAGTCTGATCTAGTAGTGAGACTCTGAACACACTGTAGACCCTTCCCTAAAATACTTAAATGGGTATTTAATAGGAATACACACTTCTCTGATGAAATACAATTGGCAAATAAATATATGAAAAGTATTTACCACCATTGGCCAATCAAGAGATGCAAATTAAAACATTGAGATTTCATCTCACTCCAGAAAAAACGTCTGTCATTAAGAAATTAACCAATAACAAATGCTGGAGGAGCTGCAGAGAAAAAGGAACACTTCTGTAGTATTGAAGGGAGTGTAGACTGGTGTAACCACTGTGGAAATCAGTATGGAGATTCCTCAAAAAACTACAATTAAAGGTGCCATTTAACTCAGCTACTGACCTTCTGGGTATTTTCCCAGAAGAATAAAAACATCACCCTACAGAAATGTATGTGCACCCATGTTCATAGCAGCACAATTTGTAATAGCCTTAAAATCTGAGTTTCTTATATACTGTCGGCAAGAATGTAAAATGGTATAGGTTCTCTGGAAAACAGGTTGCTATCTTCCAATAAAATCATACACCCCAGCAATCACACTCCTGGGTATGTTTCAATGAAATGGAAATTAATATCAATACAAAGAGCTATATCCAGTTGTTTCTTGGTCTAGGGGTATGATTTTTGCTTAGGGCATGAGAGGTCTTGGGTTCAAATTTTGGATAAAGCCAGGCATAGTGGTACATATCTGTAATCACAGCACCCAGGAGGCTGAGGCAGAAGGATTGATGCCTGTTCAAGATCAGCCTGTGCTACAAAGTAAGTTTAAGGCAAGCCTAACTGCATAGCAAAACCTTGTTACAAGAGGGAAAAATAAATAAATAAATAAAATTAAAAAAAAAAAATAAAGTTATATCCAAACGTTTGTATTTTTGTCATACCCCAAAACTGAAAATAAAATGTCTTCTGCTAGTTGAATGAGTAAACAAATGGTTATACATCTATACCATAGAATAAAATAAGCAATAATAAGGAATGAACAACTACTATATGAACGTACGTCAAAGATATTATACTGGTGGAAAAAAAAGTCAATCTCAGAAGTTCACATGCCATACTATTCTACTTATGTAATATTCTGAAAATTTAAAAACTGTAGAAGGTACCTGCATCTTAGCTCAGTTGTTTAAGCACCTGCTTGGGCAAAAACCACCAGGTGCAGGGGACCAGGGTTTGAGCCCCAGCTCCACATGCCTTACGTGATACACCCTTAAGGCAGCCTGAACCAGCACCCTCCCTGAAAAAAATCTTTAAAAACTGTAGAGATGAAGAACACACTTGTAGTTTTCAGGAGTTCTGACAGTGAGCAGGAACAGAGTGGGTGTGATTAGGAAGAAAAGCATGAGGGAGTATGTGAGATGATAGGAGTTCTTCATTTTGATTGCAAATCTGTTTTTTGAGTAACCCAACTGTATTAAATCTACACATGTGATAAAACAGATATAAACTTCAAATTTTTAGTTTGGACATTGTACTAATATAAAATATCACTGGGATAATCTGAGTGAAGGGTAGATTGAACTTCTCTATTTGTAACCTCCTAAAAACCTATTATTTATTTCAAAAGATTTTTTTTAAGGCATTGGAATAAAAAAGAGCTCTTAAAATATGGCAAAAATTAAAAGTAATAGAAAAAGTGAAGTAAAGTTAAGTCTTCCAAGAAAAGCAAAAAGACAAAGATAAGGAACAGGAGATAAAAGTGAAAAATTCAGAATAATGAATTTAACAAAGAGGATGAACCATGCCGGCCTTGCCCCTGGGGCACACTGAGACAGCAACTGAGCCTGGGCATGGTGGTGCCTGCCTATAATAGCTCTTGGGAGGCTGCAAAAAGGTGAATCACTAAGAGTCTGATCTAGCAATGAGACTCTAAATACCCTGTAGACCCTTCCCTAAAATACAAAAAAAAAAAAAAAAAAGAGATCATTCTTTGTTGGTTGGATGTGGTGGCACACACCTGTAATCCTAGCATTCCGAAGGCTGAGGCAGGAGGATCAATGTGAGTTTGAGATCAGTTTGGGCTACAAAAGTGAGCTCAAGGCCAGCCTGAACTGCATAGCAAAATCCTGTCTTAAAAAGCAAAAAAAAAAAAAAAGAGAAAAGAACCTTAAGAGCATTTTACATACTACAAAGACACAAATGTTTAAATGTTTAGTGCTACTAAATGAGTGAAAACAGACACCACCAGCAAGAAATATCTTTGTGAGAGAATTAAGTCCCCAAGTATAAGAATGGCTTTGGACTTCTCCATAGCAACACTGGCTGTGAGAAAACCATAAAGCAATATTCTCAAGATGTTGATGATTTCTAACCAAGCACTCTATCTATACTCGGCCAAACTCTCAGGCCAAAAATAAGTATGAAAGTGGAAGAGCACTTTTAGATATTCCTAATATTTTAGCCATAAATAAAAAATACTTATGTACCATTTCTCAAGAATTACTGGAAGTTAAACACCATGAGAGTAAGCTGGGCATCTAGGGAACAACACGTCCCACACAGGGTATTCCTGATCCTCACCTTTTTTTTTTTTTTTTTGTGGGACCAGGGTTCGAACTCACGACCTTGCACTTGCCCAGCAGGGACTTGTGCCTCGGAGCTATCTCTGCAGCCACCCATGATCCTCACCTTACATACTTAAAACTATTTCTCCTCTGATAGTATTGACCTCATCAATGAGCAGTGATGGCAAATCTATACAGGGAACCTAAGTCATCTACCTCACTCTCATTTCACAAAAATAATGGAGTCACAATGATTTTTACCACCTAAATATTTTTTTCTCACTTCTGTCCTTAATTTCATGGCCTCAGATTAGATCTGTCTCAGATTAATTACCTGAAGGCTGGCTAAATAGCTCAGCGAATTAAAGTGCTTGCAAGCAGGTCCAGAGTTGGGGGGGGGGGTTCATCCAGGCCTGCAGAGCTGGCCCCACCCTAGGGGTATGCTGGGATAGCAATTGAGACAGGGCGTGGTGGCGAGCCTGCAATCCCAGCTCTTGGGAGGTGGATCACTATGAGTCTGATCTAGTAGTGAGACCCTGAACACCCTCTAGACCCTGTCCTAAAAAAATACAAAAAGAAAAAAAAACACCAAAACACAAAACAACAAAAGAATAACTAACCATATACAAAATACATTCTTCATAAAAATTCAGCATCATAAAAATTCAGCATCATTTCTAAAACAATTTTTGTGCTAATGACGCTATAAAAACAAAAATACATTTTCTGCTTTAAAAAGTTATTAGATATCTCTACATTAAAAATAAAATATAGTTTCAAACTGGAAAAAAAAAAGAGTAATTACCTAACCCAGTGGTTCTCAACCTGTGGGTCACCACCCCGATAGGGGTCGAACAACCAAAACACAGGGGTTGCCTAAAGCCACTCCGAATCATAACTGTAGCAAAATTACAGTTTTGAAGTAGCCACCAAAATTATTTTTTGATTTGGGGTCATTGCAACATGAGGAACTGTATCAAGGGGTCATGGGATTAGAAAGGTTGAGAACCACTGACCAATCGCCCCTATCTCTAGTCTTCGCCTCTATAATGTGGTTACAGTTCTCTACCTAAAATAAAATGTAAATATTTCAGTTTCTTCCTAAAACTCTTCAAAAGCTTGAACACTTACCAGCTGGTAAGATAAACAGTGGAAAAATGCTACTGTCTGTACTTGCCCTCCCTCAATCTCCACAATAAGATAATTGTTATTTTTAAGCTGACAAGCCAAAATTTTATATATTCTGGGATATAAGTGATAAATACACTATGTAAAATGACTAAAGGGAGCTGATTAACATATCTGTCACCTCTGTGGTAAATCATGTGAAATTTACTCTTAGCTATTTTGAAATATATTCAACATATAATAACTATATTGATTCTGTTGTGCAATGGAGGAACATCTCCCTGTCTGCTCCATCCCCTATTCCCACCAAATTACTTTTTCGCTCCAATTACTTTTCAAGGTGGACACCAGACATTCACCAAAAGATAATCCAGTTGGGTATAAAGTACAGAGGGCCCACCCGGCTTTACACCTGATTGTACAGGCTCCCACAGGGAACCCTGAGTGCACACGTTCCTACTCTTCCTTCACACTATTCACTAGCTGGGGTGTTTCTTCACGTGGTAATCAATAGCCTTAGCACATGTGGGGCCCTGCCATATCCACAGCCTTCCTCTCTCACTCACTCAGTTGACTCACATAAGATCCTGTTTTGTTTTTTTTTTTGTCTTTTTGAGACAGGGTCACGTGGTGCAGTTCAGGTTGGCCTTGAGGTCACTTTTGTGGCCCAGACTGGTCTCAAACTCACACCAATCCTCCTGCCTCAGCCTCCCAAATGCTGGGATTACCGGCATGCGGCACCACACCCAGCTCCTGTTTTCTTATTTTGGTGGGACTAGTGTTCGAATTTACGACCCTGCAGTTGCCAGGCAGGCACTTGTGTCTCAGACCTATCTCACCGGCCCCAAGATCCTGTTTTCTATCTACTCCGTACTGGAATCCTATTTACAAGTCTCCATCACTAGACAGAATCTGAAGGGCTGAGGCCTCGTCTCATTCTTTGTATGTCTAGCACCTACAGCATGTGAATAGCCCAATATTTACTGACATTAAATTGCCACAAAATGCACCAGAGCACTAGGGGTCAAAGAGATGAATTTGCAGGTCCTACAGAAAGGCAGGACAGCAAATGTCCTATTTTATCTTCCAGGGGCTTGGTCTGCTGGCTCCTGCAATTCTTGGACTCCCACCCTCAGCAGTGCGGGGTCGTTTTCCTCGTCTTTAGCATTTTTCACTCATCTGCAACTGTCACTGCTGGACACTAAGCCCTTTGGCAGTTGGGGTTGTGGCTTTTTGTGCTTCGCTCTCGCAGAGGCAGACGCAGTACTAGCCCCCAGTCCGCATACCAGGAGGAGGCCCCGGGCAGCTGAGCGTGGCTGCGGCCCTGGCCCGCCCCGCCCGTGCCCAGCGTCGACCCCTCCCCACGGCGGCCGGCCGCTTCCCGCCTTCCGGGCGGCGGAAGTCGCTGGCTCTTCGTCCCTGCCCACGTGGCGCCTTTTCCGGTGCGCCCGCCCCCTCCGGCTCTCGGGTCCGGACCTGGCCCTCACCTCAGGATTCCCAATGTGTCTCCGGACAGACATATTTGCTCCAACCGACCACGCTCGGGGTTCTAGCCTTACGGAAAGCCTCTAACCCTAGCTTTTAACCCCCAACAACCTTCCTCAGCCACCACCCTATAACCTCTTCTTCGATTGGCCTGTCTCTCCCGGCCAGCCAATGGCGGCGTCGTTTACTCTCGCTGAAAAAAGCGCTGGAGAGCTAGACGCTGATCAATGGTTGCCAAGGGCAACGCGGGACGCCGGCTAGAGTGGCATTTTGTGCTGTGGGCCGGCGACAGGCTCCAACCCTTGAGCTCGAAGAGAGGCGCGGGGATGGGGGATGGGGCGGGGGTGGCGCCTGCGCAGACCCCACGATGGGGGAAGGGCCCAAGAGTGAGAATCAAAAGGGAGTTTTAGCTGATTTGGGAGCCTAAGTACAGGTCGCCACCTTCCCACTCCGAACCTGTTTCCCATTCTTAACACCATTCTAATCAAACACCTGGGCTACTTTTACACAATAGGGATATGAAATGAGCCAAGGTTGTTTAGCAAGAATGAGTATACAGTTTATTATTTTCAGGTTAAGTCATTATGCAAATTATGCAAAACATCATGTGTAAATACAGTAATTATTGTTGCTTTAAAAGCTTTTAGGCTAGCTAAAGAACGGAAGCCTTAATTGCAAAGCACACAAGGCATTCAGTGGTTCATCATTCATTTAACAAGTATTTAATAAGTACCTTAGGAGAAAAGCTGCAGTAGGTTTGGTGGAGGATGGGAAGATGACTAAAACGTAATCCCGTCGTCATGGAAACTATTGTGACTCCTGCCACCAGCCACCACCTGTTCTTATTCCAGATCTGAAAATTAAGTCCTAGCACCTTTACAAAACAATTACACAGTTTGACCTGGCTCTTAAATGTCCCACCAAATCCATCAAAATTATTATTTCCTTTTACATGGAAGGAACAACACAGTAACCCTTTGTCCTTTTCTCTAAATTGTTTTTCCAAGAATGGAGAAAGGTTATCCTGAGGTGTTCATACCCACTAGCTCTTTGTGAATAATAGTGCACATCTAAGCTGAAGTCTGTAGATTCAGCAACACAGTCTCACATACCCTGTGGTCTCAGAGCATTCAGCAGCTTACTCTTAAGGCCATACATTCTTTGGGTCATACTTTCAGAATTGTTGACCTCTGGGGTCTTGAACTATAGCCAAAGCTGCCTCTTGCACTTCACTTACTCTTTCATACTTACCAAATTTTTCTTAACTTCCCTAATGTTTGCCAGTTGGTTTCCAGGCTGTCACTTTCCACTAGAATAAGAGTTTGGGGGGCAAAAAATTTGGAAGGTGGGTCATGGGAAAGATATTTATCTGCAGAACTTTTCAGAGCAAGCAGAAATTTCTAGATACATTCTACTTAGGATGCATAGTTACCTACTGCAATTTAGAGATTAGGTGACTCGAGCAGAGCCATAAACAGAAGAAAGAGGATGATATAGAGGGACTAAATGCATCAGTGGAGAAAAGAGAGGCAAAGATAGGCTTAAGGATTGATAGGTTCTGGCCCTAGTATGAATTGCTGAATCATTATGGTGGTCATCTAATATGGCTGAAGCCCTTAAAACAACAGCTTATCTTCCCAAAGACCACCTCCCACTTCTTCTCTAACTCAGCTCAGGATGCAATTTCCTTCCACCTGTCCTGCCACTTCAGGGAAGGCCCCAATCAGCTCCTCAGGTAAATCTAAAAATCCTCCTCAAACCCCACCCCTGGCAAAAGGCCATAAAAGCGTCAGTCTCTCTTTGTTCCAATTCAGAGAATTCCTTATTTTCCCGGAATTCTCTCTGTATCCTCCAAGAGAATAAAAAGCCCTTTTCCCTTTTTCCTTCTGCCTGTTTCTCTGCTGCTACACCGTGGAAAACCTATCAAAGATATTTGTACACATACTTGTAATCCCAGCATTTGGGAGGCTAAGGCAGGAGGATTGCTGTGAGTTTTAACCCAGCCTAGGCTACATAGTGAGTTCAAGGCCAGTCCAAACTACATAGTGAGACTTTGTCTCAATGAAAAAAAAAAAAGACATGTGTAGGTAAAGTTACATTTCTATGCATACAAAGAGATAAGGAAAGAGAGCAAGAAATAGGAAGGTACTGGAGATGTGGCTGTACTTCTTCTTATTTGGAGAACTAAATAGATGATAGTGCACTAATCAAGTAAAAGCACAGTGGTCAAGGAGGCAGAAAAATAGAAAGTATGAGATCCAATAGCCTGTAGGGCCTTCATTCTTCCCTGTTTTGACATACTTCTTTGGAAGGCTGTTTTTTGTTGTTTTTGTTTTGTTTTTTTCCAGAAGGTATGGGAATATCAGGTTGATTGACCTTAGCAGTGGTTGTGATTGTGAAATATTGGCTCCATATGGATTATATAGAGAAATGGGATTGTGGGTTCTTTACACTGGTGCTGGGTATTGTCCAGTAGAAAAGTTTAAATATATGTTCTCCCTACTTCTTAATTCTGGTATAGGAGAGTCTAAGAGCCACCTTTTTTGATACACTGTACTGGAGCAGAACCATCTATTTCCTTCACATTGTGCCTCAGCAGGACATTTGGAAAGCTTTCAGCTTTAGTATTTATTTATTTATTTATTTATTTATTTATTTATTTGTCTTTTTGAGACAGGGTCTCGCTATGCAGTTCAGGCTGGCCTTGAGCTCACTTCTGTAGCCCAGGTTGGTCTCGAACTTGCACCAATCCTCCTGCCTCAGCCTCCCAGTGCTAGGATTACAGGCATGCGCACCATGCCCGACTGCTTTAGTATCATTTATTTGGGATTCTACTGCGCCATAAGTGGATCAAAATTTAAGCAAGGTGTTTACCCTCAACCTCAAAATGAAAAATATGTAAATGGCATAAAATACTAGTCTATAAGAAGAAAAAAATTTAAAAATATCTGAAGAAACACCTAGCTAATAATCAGAGAAATATAAGGCAAAGTAACTATGTCCCATTTTTCAACTAACAAATAGACAAAGGTATTTTTTCTCTTCTTTTAATAATAATGCTCTGTGTTAGCTAGCGATTTATGAAACAAGCATTGTTCCACATTATTAATGTGACTGTAAAGACATGTGATTGCTTTGAAGAGTAATTTAAAGGTGGGTATTAAGAAATTCTTTAATCTTAATAAGAATTTCTCCTAAAAAATAATCAGAGCAATGTTCAGAAATTACATCCAGAAATGTTTAGTAGAATCTTATCTGAAATGATGAAATTTGAAACAATTAATTAGTTATAAATAAAAAAGGATCAAAATATATGATGGTATATCTGCAAAAATAAAATCTTATGGAACCATTAAAAAGTACATTTCAAGAAATAATTAAAGCAGTGGAGATCTCTTCCTCATATAGTAAATGAAAAGAGCATGGAAACACTCTTTATCCAATCTGATCCTGATTTGCCTAAAGAAAAATACAGGTATCCACAGGAAAAAAATTTAAATGTTCACCATCTCTGGATTAGAGAATATGGATATTTATTCTTTATACCTTTTACACATTTCACAGATTTTCTTTAGTGACTATGAATTTGTTCTGTACTTTAAAAATCACATTTTCCCTCTAAGGAAAGAAACAAAAAACAAAACAAAACAAAAACCCTGATTCTGACTTTTGCCTGAAAAGTGTCTGTGGCTTTTGTCTGGGCTGATTTAGACCAGGTCAGAATTCTGAGTAATTCTGCTATATGAAGTGCTGCTGCTCGTGGCAATAAAAGACTCTCCAAGTACTTGAGTGAGATCTTGCAATCAGAGTCCTGATTGCTAAGAGGTTCAAGCTTTGTTTGTGAGAGAAGAAGTTCTGATTCTTTTCTTTAAAAGTTCCTACTTGCACTGATTAATCTTATTTTTCCTGAAGTTAGAAGTGCTCTTATGAACTTCCATCTGTTTGATGTCTTCTTTTTAACCCTATAAGGGTTCCTAAAAGCTTTTGATCTCTTCAGCATTAAGGGAGAAAAGCCCAGGTAGGGGACAGTAGCTAGTGTAAAGCTAGTTTATTTTAGGTGCTCCTGTGTCCAGTTTCCTATTCTCAGAACTAAAGGGGCATTTTGGTATCAAGCTGATGAGGTTGTTTTCCAAAGCCTAAAATGCTCTGGACCTTTTTCCTCTGAGTCTTTTCTGTCTGCTCTTACAACCTGTATCCAATTAGCTCTCCATTGGCCAACTCTTGCAGGTCAAACCTGGTTTCCTGGTTAAAGCCCAGTACCTTCTGCTCAGACCTGTATTAGGATATTACTTCTTGGATGTTGGCCTTGGCTTCATTCCCTGGCTGCATTTAACCTCATTTTCTAGATGAAATGCACTTTTAGAGGCTTAAAGAAACAAATCTTCTCAATCCAGTCCAATCTTTTGGTTCTTTCCTTACCTCCAGGAACAGAATTGCACGGGAGGTAGCAAACCTACCAATCTGCAGGCTCCACACTGTGATGAGGTTCCTCTGATGGTAGCAACAATTTGGTGCCATTCTATTGGTGGTAGGATGTGTTCGAGGGAGGAGCACCACCCCCTCTGAGTGGAGAACTGGCCCTGGCCTGCCTCTGGCTACTCTTATGCTAGAATTAAAGTGTTGGACCTGTACTCAAAGGTCTCAAACATCCCTACCTGCCCCCCGCCCCACATGGGAGTACAACTCGCTTCCTGAGATTTTTTTAAAAAAATTAACACAGGCTGCCAGGCGTGGTGGCACATGCCTGTAATCCCAGCACTTGGGAGTTTGAGGCAGGAGGATCGGTAGTTTGAGACCAGCCTGGACTACAAAAGTGAGCTCAAGGCCAGCCTGAACTGCATAGTGAGACCCTGTCTCAAAAAGACAAAAAAAAAAAAAAAAAAGAAAGAAAGAAAGAAAGAAAGAAACACAGGCTGCACTACTTTCTGATAAGACTAAAAAATTGTCTTAATTGATATTATGTGGCTTGTGTCTAGATGTCCCCTTGAAGCTTCGTAGAGTCATAGATGGGGCTTCTTGGAGGTGTCTGGATCTGGGGTTTGTGATGTTAGGACCAAGGATACAATGGGTATGAGTACTAGCCTCCCTAAGGGGGATAGCTTGCATATAAAGAACTGAAAGAAGGTCATTATTTATTGTTTTCTGCCTTCTATTTTCCCTGTTTTCCCATGTGATGGCCCTTTGCCATGCCACCTGCTTTGGATCTAGCCACCTATGAACTGAAACCTCTACAAGCTAAATAAACCTTTCTTCCTTTAACTGTGAATGTTTTTGTTTGGTTGGTTGGTTTATTTTTTTTTTTTTTATTTTAGTACAGAGTATACAGGGGTTCACTACATAGATAGGACTTGTAGTGATCCTTCCTGTTTTTCAGCCTCCCATACTCTGGAATTATAGGCAGGTGCCACCATGCCCAGTCTCAATTGCTGTCTCAGCATGCCCCAAGGGTAGGGCCAAAGCAGGTGCTTTAATGCATGGGGCTATCTAGCCAGCCCCTTTTTTTAAATTATTGTTTATTTATTTTTCATTTTATGTGTTTGGTACAAGGTCTCACTATGCAACTTGGATTTGTAGTGATCCTCCTGTTTTCAGCCTCCACAGTGCAGGCATGTGCCACCGCACTCATACTTGGTTGCTGGCTCAGTGCATCCCAGGGGTAGAGCTGTCAAGGTATGAGGGACCAGGAATTGAACCCTGGTCTCTGCTGCACTACTTTAATACTGTTATTTTTGTCTTAGCAATGAGAAAAGTAACTAAGACAGAAATCCTGATTGCTTTTGTGATGGAGAGGTCAGCAGTCCCACCTGTACAATTCTTTCTCACAGGCATTTCTTATGTGTCTTACTCTTTTTCTGTTGCTATTTTTTAAAAATACCTGCAAGCAGGTAATTTAAAAAGAATAGAGGTTTGTTTAGCTCCTGGTTCTGGAGGAGGGGAAGTTCCAGAGGACGGTAGTGATACTTGCATGGCTCGTGTGAAGCTCTTCTTACTGCATTGTACATGATAGAGGATATTGTATGGTGAGACAAAGTATTCAGAAGCCAGAGTGAGATCATTTATATAACAAAGGCATTTCCTTGGTAACTCATTAGTCCATTTTCCCTAAAGGAATTAATCCTCTCATATATGAAGTCTCCTTATGACTCATATTGAAAAGTACTATATGAAGTTGAGGATTATGTATCAATATGTGAAATTTGGGAGATCCATTCAAACCATACATTGGGCCACATGAAATACCTTGATGTGGTACAAAGGATGCAGGATGCCCCCTACCAGAAGATCCAAAACTTCCTTTACTATCTGCAATGAAGCACAGGGCATTTGGTTATTACAAACAATATTCTGGCTTCTACCTTGGGATTTGAATAGAACAGTGTTCTGTCATGGGTAGAGTTCCCAGAAGACTTCAAAGAACTGATCTGGGCCAGAATGGAGGAGCTGGAAGATACCTGTTGCATTCTGTCTTCTGAAGAAGCTGGTAAATATGGTTTAAATGTGTCAGATGATCACATTTTTCAAAATAACTTTTGAGTTTAGGTTTTTATATGAAATCTACAGATGTCTAACTTATAATCCCTGTGCTAAAGTCTGCAAATAGAATTCCTGTCCTTCATGATTTTTAAATAATTAAGATTATACCCATGGTAAAACAAAAACAAAATTAATGCCATGTTGATAGGAGTCTGCCTAGGATACAAAAAGTTTTAAGGGAACATTACTGCTGTTCTAACAACAAGAAAAATGAATAAATCACAAGTGTCCTTGAGTCCTTCAGAGAGCTGTCACAAGGTAGCACATAATCCAACTTTATTTTTTATATTTTTCTTTTTAATAAAGATCTTTTATTGTCTTATTAATAATATCACAGGTTGGCTTTATAATCCAGAAACTTGTTTCTGTGGCTGGATCAACTCTTAGATCTTACTCATCTGGATACTGAACTGTTCCCTTTTAAGAAACATAGATACCATCCAAAAATTTTCTGATATCCTTGTTTTTGACTGTTGTGGCTTGCTGAATCCAAGCAGCTGAATTTGAAACAAGCTCATTTCCTTCAAGGATGAGTTCATCCTTCTGGGCTTGAGATACTGAGCAAGCAAACCTGCCCTCATACGAACTCAGTGAATGTATTTTTCACTTAAGAAATTCCGAATTTTGAAATTTCCTGAATAAAGGCATTGATGGGAACGTGAGCATGTACAGATCTCATTGTAACGGAAGCCCAGCACAACCCCTTGATCACGTTCTCTAGGTGGCTACAGATCATGAGGAAGTTGCCAACTGCTTTCTGTTTCCCACCATTTGTCAACCTGGAGCCTCTTCTATTTCTTTCCAAGGAGAACGAATTCCATGTTGATATGGTTGAAGTCCCTCCGTAGGGCTCCTCTGGAACTCTTCACAATAACTATGCGTCCTGTCAGAGTAATGTCGACATTTTCTGGAATGTTGACAGTCTGATTGCTAAGAATGGTCTTCGTTCTTGCTGGAGATGTGGCAAAGCCCAGCTTTCACATGAACAGGCCCATTGAAACAAGAAGCATATAAATGGTCATGTTTGGCAGAGAACTGGAGAAAAAGGTGATTTTCACAGAATTTGAGAAGAAATCTGCTAACATGTCCCTTAGTACCTAAAGGCTGAATTTAGGTTAGAGAACTGGTATGAAATAATGGGGAGCCTTGATGGTTAGTATTATATATCAGTTTAGGTAGACCATGGTACCCAGATATTTGGACAAATATTATAGATGTTTTTAGAAAGGTGTTTTATTTATTTATTTTTAAAGAATTATTTTATTTTTTTCTTGTTTCAGAACTTTTGTTTGTTTGTTTATCTATCCTTTATGGCCGGCTCAGCCTGCCCTGAGGGCAGGGCTGGTGCAGCATGTGGTGCCGGGGATCAAACCGCGGTCCCTGCAGCTGCCCAAGCTTTCCTAAGCAGGCGCTTTAGACCACTGAGCCATCCTGCTGGGCCCAAGAAAAGTGTTTTAAAACATAAAATTAATATTTAAATTGGTTGACTTTGAGTAAATCAGATTATACCTTCATAGTGTGGGTAAGCTCAAGCAATCATCTGAAGATCCTTCTAGATAAAGTTTAAACATCTCCAGGGAAGAGACAATTCTATGGGTAGCTGCTTTTGAGGTCTCTTCCCTGGGTCTCCCAGCTGATCACTGACTTTACAAGCTTTGGATTTACCAATCTCTGCAACTATGTGAGCTAATTCCTTTTGAAAATCCTACCTACCTCTCTCTTGTCACTGTTGGATCACTATGACAAGGAAAGGTATAATTTTGTTCATGATTTTAGATGTCTTAGTCTGTTGGGTTGGGCCTGGCTGTGTTCAGGCCTGTGAGGTGGCAGCACATCTTAGCAAAAGTGTGATGGGAGAGAAAAGCTACTCCACCCCTGGTGGCTGGGAAGTTGAGAGAGCTCCCTGCTATAACAAAGCTCCTCCCCCAAACCCAGGAAGCTATGAATCTATAGGGGATTAATCTGTTGAGGAAATGAAAACCCTTGTAATTCAGTCATCCCTCACAGGCCCCAGTTATAAGCATCACCGGGGACCAAGCCTTTAACATGAATGTTTGAGGGACATTTTATTTCTGAACCCTGTTCCCTGTTCTCACTCCCTCTCCCCACCTTTCTCTTCCTCTCCTGATCCTACCCCCTCCTTCTTCCCCAGTTGATAGATACACATATATAGACACAACACACACATGTACACACACAGAAGGGAGATTTACTTTGTCCCACAGATTCAGTCCATGATTGAGTAGCTCCAAGGCAGGACTGGCATAGTGGAAGGGCACAGCGGAGGAAAGCTGCTCACTTTGTGGCAGCCAGAAAGCATGAAAAGAAAAAGACACAAGAGGAACCAGAGTTTCAGGCGACATCTCCAGGGACCCATCTTATTCTCTCTCTCTCTCTCTCTCTCTTTCTCTCTCTCTTAGTGGTATGGGGATTGAACTCAGGAACTTGTGCTTGTCAGGCAAATGCATATTCTACTGAACTATCTCCCTGGCCCAGGGAACCATCTCTTTCAAGCAACCCCGCTCCCTAAAAGCACACTCAGCTAGGGCCTCATCAATGGATTAATCCAGTGATAAGTATGGTACCTCCATGATGCAATTGCCTTTCAAAAATTACCTCCCTAAAAAGCCTCACTTCTGAGCATTCAAGACTTTGAGGAGGACCCTTTAGAGCCAATGTACAACTCTATTGGTTCTGTTTCTCTAGAGAGCTCTGACTAACACAGAGCATCAGACACAAAAGGAGATTATATTCACTTGCAGTGTCTTCTGCTGGTGTCCCTTGTGTACTCACAAAAAGATTGGAACATCAGAGAGAGGCTCCCTTGGTGGCGTAGACTTCCAAGAAGTGATTGGCTGTTGCTAGGGACAGGCACTAGCACTAGCCATATCTTATGACCATTCTTTTATTATAGTGACAAAAGCTTAGGCTGTTAGGGGAGGTGATCCTAAGGGTAGAAACAAAACCTGGTTGCATCTGGAACTGAGCAAGGTCTCCTGCTTTGGGAGCAGGATAGAGCCAAAATAAATCTCTCCTCCTTTAAGTTGTGGGCACTGGGATTTTGTCCCCATGAAGGAAAAGTGATTAATTCAGCGTGTGCCTGCTTAAGTGTGTGTTGTGTCTATCTATGTGTAGCTATAGATTGAGGGAGAAAAGAGAGGGAGAGACGGAGGGAAGGAGCGGGAAAGGGAGAGGAAGAGAGAGAGAGAAGGAGGAATGAGAGGGAGAAAGAGAAAGAGAGACAGAGAGAATATTCAGATTTAAAATGTCTCTCAAAATCTGTCTCACATAGAATGGACAAATAAAGAAAATCTCTTAGTTTAGCAGGAGAGAGGTGAGGAGAAGAAAGAAGGAACCCTAGGACTCAATCTCCAGGCCCAGGTATACGGCCTTGCCTAGACAGGACAGGCTGCAGAACTGGGAGCTACCACCTGCCCCTGCTCCCAGCCATTAGTTAGCAACATTAACAAGCAACAATAGCTTAGCTATGACTGAGGAGAAGCAGGTGTGAGAGAGAACCCCCTGCTCAGTGGGACAGGTATGAGGGCAGTGATTCAGGACACAGGTCCTGCTGAAGACTGGTAGAGCAGCAAATACACTGAGAAAAATCCCATAGCAACCAATTACTTACACCAAGCACTAGGTTATGGCCTTCTCTGGCACACTAAGGGTAGTGATAAAAAACAAACAAATAAACTCAAAACAGTGCAACTACTATTTAGATTAACTCAGCCCCCACATAATAGCTTAATAAAAGAAAGGGCATTAACATTTCTCAGAATAAATACAATTTACTTTACTTTCAATTAGCTTTTACATAATTACAGCATTCAGTATCAAATAATGACACACAAAAAAGGAAAGAAAAATGAGAGAGAGGATTATTTATCGGGAGATAAAGTAATGAACACAACCAGATTGACTAACAGAGATACATCAAACAGGGATTTTAAAATAACCATGAGTAATTATATTAAAAATTCTACAGGAAAAGTTAGCAAATGCATATATGAGCATAGGGAAAATTTTGGCTAGTAGAAATTGTTAAAAAGGAAATGTGAGAAATAAAAATTTGCACCATCATCCAGGCATCATGGCCCTTGCCCATAATTCCATAACTCTAGGAGCCTGAAGCATCAGGCTCACAAGTCTGAGCCCAACCAGGGAAACTTAGTGACTTAGAAAGACTGTTTCAAAATGAAAAATAAAAATGGACTGGTGACATATCTTAGTGTGAAGGCCTTGGGTCCAATCCAAGTACTATTCAAAAAACAAAAACAAATCATCCCACAGTATCAAAGATGAAAGATTTTTGTATTAGGATCAGTAGAAGATGGATATAGCTGATGAAAGAATCAATAATCTTAAAGATGATACTATGGAAATGATCTAAAATGGAATACAAAGAGAAGAGAGTACAAAACAGAGCACTAGTTGACTACGGATATGTCAAGTAGAAACTAGAGAATCACACAGAAGAAATAAAGATACAATGATGAAAAGTTTCTGAAAGACAACAAATGATAGATCTAAGAAGCTCAACAGCAAAAATACAACCAAACTAAACGAAAATGAAGATTAAAATCTATCTGTACGCTTGTAATCTACCTATATACTCATAGTTTGAAAGCCAAAGATTCAGGGAAAAATTCCAAGGCACTGGGGGGCAGGGAAATTATTACAAGCAGAAAAACAAAGATAAGATGACAGTAAACTTCTTGTTAGTAAGTATACAAAACAAAAAAACAGTAGAGGCACTTTTTCAAGTGCAGAAAGTGAGAAAATATTTATTTTTATTTATTTATTTATTTTTAAAAATTTAATGTTTTTATTGTTTAAATTTAACAATGGTTTATTTACTCATTTTTATGGCTGGCTCAGCCCGCCCCAAGGGCAGGGCTGGCGCAGCATGTGGTGCCGGGGATCGAACCGCGGTCCCTGAAGCCGCCCAAGCTTTCCCAAGCAGGCGCTTTAGACCACTGAGCCATCCCGCCGGGCCCTAACAATGGTTATATTACATATTTTCATCATCAGATCAGTTTAGATTAATACACATAGGTATATAAGATTGATCAAACAATTAAACATTAACACTTTTAAATCAACATTACTTTTTATAAATTTTCCCCTTTCTTTTTTTTTGAAAGTTGACATATTGCATATTGTTCTCACCATCGTTCTACAGAGTACAGTGTGTGGTCATGACCCACCTCCCTATTGATGTTTCTTAGAAAAAAAAAAAAGGAAAAGAATATACTTCTCTTTGGATTAAGAGGAAGCAGATACATACACAGTCATATGTTCTGCAATTGCAGTGGGCCACCAGTGAAGCTTGTAATGTTGGAAGCTATTGAATCTAAGCCTCCTAAAGCTCATCTCACCAATCTAGCTCTGCGTTTCATGTATTGTAATTAAGCATTTTTTTTTTTCTTGCTGGGTGGTCAAGGGCAAGTCGAAGCAAGACCTGTATAACAAAACATTCATTTTTTTGTATCTTCCAGGGT
>PVJA010023575.1:0-32862 GCA_004027025.1 Myocastor coypus | reverse complement strand
CCCATGAAGGGAGAGCCAAGGAGCCCGTAGGCCAGGACCATGGCGCTGCCTCATTAACATAACAATGTACGCAGGGATTCAGCAAGAGGCCTTCGGGCAGCGTTGCCCATGTTAGGGTGCTAAAGCGGGGACAGAAAGGGGAGTTAGGGGAGTCTGGGATCAACCGGCACGTTCTGTTACGTTGCCGAATCTCGGGGTGTGTCCACCCCCCTCCAGGCGACACAGTTCCCGCCTGGATAAAGGTACCTTAGCTGCTGTACGTCCGTTGGTTCTGGACCAGGTGAGGAGAAGAGGCTGGCACCGGGACCTTCCGTTATTGTTGGGTCACGGGGAAGCTCTGTCAGCCGACTCCTTTGGCCAGAAGGAGAGAAGGACTGGAGATTTCCCCGTACGGGCCACCAGATGTCCGGCGCCGCAACACTTGAACGCCAGACTTAAGCTTGTAGACTTTTATTCAGTACAGCAGCCAGGATCTAACAAGATCCTCCACCCTTTACATCTCTACCTCTTCTCCCCCTCCAGCCCGCGCTTCCCTCATATATAGCACCTCGCCCACCAATCACCATCGCTCGCACAGTCAAATCTGATTGGTTACTACATCGGTTGCCAGGCAAAAGCAGATTACAGCTAAATTGCTTTTCGACGCAGGACAACCCGGAAGCAGGAAGCCGGCGCCATTTGGGAGCGGCTCATGCTGAGGCCCTCAACACTCTACTAGGTCAACTACAGCAATAACTTATTAATTTAGAGGTTTTTTGACATAAAACTGATCAAACTCAGGGGTACTCCATCACAAAACTGTATCATAAGTTGGCAAAGTGCCAACTTGTAATCCTCCTGTCTCAGCCTCCCTCTCTGCTGGGATAGGCATGAGAAATATTTCTATTTTTAAACAAATACAAATTTTTTGCTTATTCCTTATATAAGTTGTCATTAATTTTGAATCACTAGTTTCACAATTAAGGGCTGGGGATATAGCTCAACGATCTAAGGGCCTGCCTGGCAGGCACAAAGACCTGAGTTTGCTTGCTAGTATTGCATGCACTGTATGGCAAGACCTTGTATCAAAAGAATAAAAATAAAAGTATAAGGCTATACTAAAAAATTACTTTCCCAGTTATATAATGAAGTCAAATAGGCTTTGTTTTATTATTAGAGCAGCACAAGTTTAGGTATCTTTTTGTTTAATTTTTAATCATGGCAAATGTGTTAAAATATCATATTTTCTATAGTCCTATCAGTTTTACTGGAGTCTTCTAGTGAAACAGAGTGAAAATTGCTTTTGGAAACCAAGAGTATCACCCTAGTGTGTCTCTGTAGAGGAACCCCCACTAGCCTTAATTGTCAAGGTCATTATCCTTATTTCCCTGAGCAGACACTCCACTCTGAGGCTTACACAGGGCTCTGTCTGAGGCACATCTGTTTGGGCCCCCTTCTCTTCAGGTCTCTCACGGCACCTGTCACCTATAGGGTACCTTCAGTATGAGGACACAGCCAGCCTGACAGTCACAAAGTCCTGTCTCAACACTGTGTCTAATCACATCTGCAGCATGCTGAGAACTTAATGCAAGTTAGCAAGTTACTCATTTCTCAGAACCTCAGTGTCCATGTTTGTGAGAGGGCAGTGGCTGTGTGCACGTTAGAGGATGGTGGGGAAGACAAGGGAGAGAATGATGCAGGTGTGACCCTGCCTTAGGCACTTCCCCATTACTGGGCCAGAACACCCAACATCCACAACTTACAGGAAGAGAGATTCGTTTGGCTCCCAGCTTCCAGGGGTTTCAGCCTATGATCAGTTGGCTCCAAGGCAGACACAACATGGTGGAAGACAACTGCTCATCCAGTGGCAGCCAGAAAGCAGAGAGAGAAGAGGACCTAGAGACAGGAGCACAGCCCTGTGGGTTCACATCCCAGTGACCCACTATTCCACAAGGCTCCATCTCCTAATAGCATATTCAGCTGTGAACTCCCTCAGTAGGTGAAGCCATGAATTTACCTATGTGTAGCACCTTATGACCCAGTCTTCTTCTAAAGATATGAGAATTCTGGGAGACATCATTAGATCTAAATCATAATAGACCCTCCACCTATCTTCTGATGCAAGTTTGATCCTCCAGAAACACATTCTGCTCAGGTTTCTTGGCTGTGACATCAGCCTCACCCTCCTTCCCCTGTTTGTCACTCCTACCTCTACTTCTCTTCACATTAACTTCAGCTGCACCCAGCTGTGTGCCATTGTCCAAATGCCTGTTCTGGTTTCCCTCACTGCAGTCATCCTCAAGTGTTGTAGCATGCTAGCATTCCCCCAGAGGACCTTTCTTTACCAGATCAACCCATGCCTGTTGCAGGGCTCAGCTACTGGAGCTGTCCTTATAAATTGCAGTTCTTCCCTTACGTTCTGGCTGACCACACAAATTTTAAGCTATTTCAATGGTCTCTTTTAAAATTCTGTAAGGTATTCCAGACATGTAGAAAGCTATAATTTGATTCTACTGTATGACACTGATATTTTAAAATATGAACATTTTAAGCTGGGCGTGGTGGCTCACGCCTGTAATCCCAGCACTCGGGAGGCTGAGGCAGGAGGATTGGTGCAAGTTCGAGACCAGCCTGGGCTACAAAAGTGAGCTCAAGGCCAGCCTCAACTGCATAGTAAGACCCTGTCTCAAAAAAAGACAAAAACAAAAAATAAATAAATAAAATATGAACATTTTAAAGAAATAAAGAAAACCTTACCTCTTGCCTCCTTTTCTTTCTAGGCTAAGAAGGCTATTAATCTGCCTCTTGTAATCTATGTTTTTATATTTTGTTAGGTTTTTCCCCTGCCCCATACTTTTGGTAGACTACCACATGTATGTTTTCAAATTTATGTAAATATTTCTACTTTTAAAGTGATTACCCTCAAATATCAAATATAATTGATTCAACAGAGTCTAAAATTAACCAACAAGTTCTGAACATGAACTGACCCTGAAGTACTTCAGTTCCAGTCTACCTTCCTTCCATTTTTTTTAATTTTTGTTGTCTACTATGTTGGCTCTACCTTGTTTTAATCTACAAATAGAAATGATGGTGAGGGGAGCTGGGGAGATAGCTGAGTAAAATAAGTGCTTGCCTGGCAAGAGCAGAGTCCTGAGTTCAATCCCTGGTTCTGGAAAGAAAGACAGACAGACAGAAATGATGGTGGGAAATTCCTGTTACAGTTAATAGCTTCCTCAGATCTCCCCAGGTGGTCTGCTCCACACAGTTTGTCCTGCCTCAGTCACCCCCAGGCTGAGTGGTTTCTTTAAGGAAGCCCCTCCTGAAGTCACTTAGGACTAGAAGGCTAAAGACATCTGCAGTTGATCTCATGCTTTTCTTCTCCCACTCCTACTTTGCCAAGTTTAACCTAAGAAATGTAAAATGAATGTATTATGCTTTTTGCCTATACTCACCAGTTGTTAGCACTCTGCCACTTTTGATTCCTCTCTCTATCCTGCTCTTCTCCTAAACACACACACATACACACACACACATCTTATATTGAATTATTTGTGATATTTTTGCCAACATGCTACCCTGATACCATACCATCTATCAACTATGAACAAGAGCACTTGCCAACATAACCACAATAGAATAATCACCCTGAAAAATTTAGTATTGATTTAGTACTATTATCTAATGTGAAGCAAAAAAAAAAAAAAAAAAAAAAAGCTGTCATGGCTTTTTTAAAAAACAATTTCACCATTCAGTTAAGCATTATTCACTGTGTCATGTATCCTTTAACCCTTTACCCTTAGACTAATAGTATTTTTTGACATTATTTTATTTCCAGTTCTGGGGATTGAGCCTAAGACCTTCACACCTGCATGTTGAGTTGTGTCCACAGTTGTTTTTATTTGTAATTTTGTGACAATTTAAGTTGCCCTGGCTGGACCCTACTTGAGATCCTTGGCTTCAGCTTCTCAGAGTGCTGGGATTCCAGCCATGTGCCACCACCCACAGTTGACATGAACATTTTTGAAAACTGCAGATCAGGTGGAATATCCTTCTTATCATGAATGCGTCTGTTTCCTCCTGATTAGATTCAGGTTCACCATGTTGGTGATGCTGAGTCCTTCTCAGACCTGCAGCAGGGGCAATCTGATGTTCATTATCCCATCATAGGTGGTATGAATTGTGATTATTCATTTAAATAGAGGCCAACAGATTTTACCAGATGGAAAAATGAATTTTTCTTTTTAATTTGTTGATAAATTGTATGACAGTATTTGAAAGCTATGTGATTTCTCTGTTTCTTAACAATCTTTTTGCTTGCTCTTATTTCAATCAAATATTACCATGATGGTTAGGCAAGTGGTTTTCAAAGCTTCTATCATCCTATTTTTATTTAGTCAGTATTCTTCTGTAAATAACTGCTTTCCTCCTCTATACCTCTATTCTTTTTATTTTTTAGAAGGGACTCATGTGTTCTTTTTATTAATTCAGTATGGTATAATGTAAGCCTTCAATTATTCATTTTGTTGCTTAAATTGTTTCACATTTGGCTGCTGAAAGTCACTTCAAAGTGCCTCCTGTATCTTTTCAATTCATTCTCATTTGTTTCGAGGAGTTCTGGTTTTCCAGCACAGTAGAATGTTCTGGGCTCGCTTATATGATTCCTGCCCCAGCCCTTGACCAGCCATATTTCCTGGAGTCCTGATGCCCTTGACTGACATGTGGTACTTAGAACCAAATTTTCTATTAAGGTTTGGCCTATAATATGCCACGGAAAGGATCATATGTTCAGAGGAGGTGATTTAGGAAAGTGTCTTCATCAGTGGATCCATACAGCGAAGAGTTGGTAGCTGGTATGTGGTTAACAGGTGGCACCTGGCTGGAGGAGAGCATCCCTGTGGGCATAATTTTGAAGAATGTTTTCTTTGCAGTCCCTTCTACTACTCCTTGTTTTTTCTCTCTGCTTGCATGCTACTCTGTTCAGGGAAGTATCCACCCATCATGCCCCTCTGTCACCAACTGGCTGCAGACTGAATCCTCTGACACCATGGGCCAAAATAAATCATTTTTACTTAAGTTGTGTATGTTAGGTATTTTGTTTCCACCATGAAAAGCTGGCTAGTGCATCTGGAAAATAGGGTTACTCACCACTTTTGAGGTGTTATTTCTGCAAGGTTCTCTATCCCCTGAAAGAACCTGGAGCACAAATACCCTGAGCTTGCCTAGTGTGTACATATATTTTTGTGTGTTAAATCAAAAATGTACACTGGCACCTCTAATTCCAGTTTAACTTTCAGGGGGTCTTCTTATCTTTTCTCCTTTCAATATTGCATCTCTCTTTTCCTGCACCAAGTTCACTATTGCTCCCTCCCCAAAAAAAGTACATTGATCATTGAGTCAATCCTAAAATTCACACTAGGTCATTTTTGGAATTGCTATACCAGCATTTCTCCCCACTACAGAGTCACTCTGAAAATCTCCAGATTTCTTTATTTCCCCTAAGAGTAACAGTCAAACACTGGGTTACAAACTGCCTTGAATTAATTTTTTTCTTCTCTATGTTGTCTATTTGCTGTACATTTGAGTTTATTTATGTAGAAAATTTTTCCTTTATTCCTTGATTTAATAATGCAGTTCAGTTATGTAAAGCATTAGTGTACAATGAAAATTGAAAGTACGTAAAAAAAATTGAATCAGAGAATTCCCATCCCCTTTCTACTCTGTACTTTTGTGCATTCTCAGTGAGTGCTTCCATAAATAGCAATTTTCATGAGTTTCTGGTATGTTTTTCCTTTAAAAAATGTTTTTATTTTTATTTATTTACCATTTTATTTTCCAAAGATTAGCAGACAATATTTGAAAAGTCATATATTTAGCAAAGGTCTATTTTCTAGAGTATATAATGAAGTTTTACAGCAACAAAAGGACAAATAACCAGATTTTTAAATGGGCAAAGTGTTTTAGTAGACAGTTCTCTGAAGTACGTAAACAAATATCCAATAAACACATGAGGAGCTGCTTGACATATGTCATTTTAGGGGGTGCGAATAAAAACCACAGTGAGATTCTTCTTCACGCTCACTAGGATGGCAATAATAATTTTTAAGCTGTGTAAAATAAGTGTTTATGAGAGGCAGAGAAAATGTAAGCAGACCCATACATTTCTTGTAACTGTAAAATGGTACAGCTGCTATAGAAAACAGTTTGGCAGTTCCTCAGAAAGTTAAATATAGAGATACCATGTAACCTAGCACATCTATTCCTAAAAATATATTGAAGAGAGCTACAATATATGTTTACACAAAAACTACTACAGCATGTTCTTAGGTGCATTATTCACAGCCAAAAGGTAGGAACAAACTCTAGTTCTATCAATGAATAGATGAATTAACAGTGTGGTGTAGCCATATAATGGAGACATATTCAGCCAAGAAAAGGAATGGAATATGGCTGTGTGGTGCAATGCAGATGAACCTTGAGAAAACGATGCATTAAAAAGGTCAGGTACGAGGGCTCACATACTCTGCAGGTCTGTTTGTAGGAAACTGCAGGCTAGGCAAAGCCAGGGAGACAACAAGTGGATTAGGACTTGCAGAGGACTCAGGGGAAACGTCAGCAGGAAGTTATTAGCAAAGGATATAGGTTTCTTTCTAGATGATGGAAATCTTCTGGAATTGGGTAATGATACACTACCTTCATACCACAAGAGAATATATAATAAGGCCCCCTCAGTTTTGCACTTTAAAATGATAGCTTTAATGATGTGTGATTATATCTATAAATGAGTGCATTTTTTATTTCTGTGTATTCATTTGCATCTTTTCTCTAGGTAGTGCCCTGGAAAGCAGTCCCCATCAGCTCACACATCTGGTCGCCACTCTTTTTAGTTAGGCTATTTTTTATATTTTTTGTTTATAAGTAACACTTCCATGTGTCTGTGTGTGTATGTTTTTGTAACACTGGAGGTGATTTTAAACTCATTCTGGGATGGTAGCCTGGATGTGTATGAAATGCTAGGCTGAAAGTTTACTTTCTTTCAACCATTTGATGCTACTATTCTATTTCTTCCAGCCTCTTTATTTTTCTGATAAGATATAGGCTGTCAGTTCAATTATTCCTTTGTAGGAAATCTTTCTCTAGAGTGGTGTTGGAGATTTTTCCCCTTGTCTTTGCTGTCTGCAGTTTTGCCAAGCAGTTTATTTTTTCCTGCTAGGAACTATTGCTTCTTATGTTTAAAGAACCATGTCTCTTATCAATCCATTTTTCCCAAAATATTGATTTTTTCACTTGTTTTAATACCTTTCTAGAATTCTTATTGAACATGTTTGGAACCTTATTTTTACCAGCTTTCTCTTGGCCTCATTTTTGTAGTTTCTATTTACCTCTTTGTTTCGTTCTGGGAAATTTCCTTGATCTGTCTTTGAGGTGCTATCTGTTTAGCTTTGTCTTATCTGATATTTCTCCTCACCTTTGAGTTTTTAATTGCAAGAACTGTTTTTCCTTTGTGGATAAAGTCACAACTAACTATCTACCATTTCTTTTTCATAGTATTCTATTATTGTGTAAGAGTTTTCATTCCCTCTTTTATGTTTAATATGGAAAACAAAACAAACAAGCAAAAAATACTTGCTGAAAACCAGGCATGGTGGCACACTCCTATAATCCCAGGTTCATGCTAGCCTGAGCTACATAGCAAGACCCTGCTTTTGAAACCCCTAAAAAAATAAATAATTACCTTCTGTGTGGTTTCTTCCAAGATATTCCATTGTCTCAAGTTCAGGGCTGAAATGGTGGTTTTCCCATCTGCTGATCTTTCAGGGAAGAGAAAGAATCTCTTCATTGCATGATTATTATATTTATGGTCTCCACACTTTTCCGGTTGTGTGTCACAGTGGAATGGTCTTACAACTGTTTGCAATTTTTGTACTAGTCTTGCTGGTCTAGAACTACTTTAAATTGGTTTTTCTTTCATCTTATGGAGTCCTATAAATCATAGTATTTCTCTTTTTTATCATATAGCTAAAATCAGAAATCTTTAGATTAATATTATATATTTTTTACTATGGTAAGAGATGGGTAGAGAATAAAATTTTCCACTTTAATTACACAATTCAGTGACGTTCATTACATGCACAGTTCTATGCAAATATTATTAATATTTTTCTGCAGAATGTTTTATCACCTAAATTGAATAGTGAGCACTAAGTCTTCATTCTTGCCTCCCACTTCCACTTGAGCCACTGATGACTTCTAGTCTACCTCTGTCGGCATATTCTGGATATTTTATAAAGTGGAAAAATATCATATTTGTGCTTTTGCATCTGATTTTTATTTAGCATCATGTTTCCTAGGTCCAGCCATATCCATAGGGAGGCACAACTCCATTTATTTTTATGGCCGAATAATATTTCCTTATATGGATCTTTTTCCCATAAATAACTTGATTATACATATACTTGTTGTTGAAATTTTAAGTTGTTCCTACTATTGTGTGCAGTGTATAATGCTGGCATGATCATTCATATACAAATAAATATCTGTTTAAATTCCTATTTTAAATTCTTTGGCTTATGTACCTAAGAATAAGCTTGCAACATCACATTGTAATTTTATGTTTTTGAAAGATTCTTAGCAAAATAAAACAAATCACAAAGGTGTAGCCCTCAAACAACAAACACAGTGAGGGCTTTCTCTTATCTTCTCTTGAATGAATTTGTGTTGATGTATGCAATAATCAAAGTCAAGAGCAATGCATATTAGCGCTGGCATTGCCCACTTCTTGTTACTTAGACTTCAGCAGTGTATATGGTACCCATCCAGTGGAACTAAAATGGTTTCATGAATGAGACTCAGAATGTGTGCGCACACACCCGTGTGTGTGTGTGTGTGTGTGTGTGTGTGTGTGTGTGTGTGTGTGATTGAAATTATGGTTTCAGGAGTGGTTACACTTTATTCACTTAGAGTTTGGGGAGATACTGAGTCTGTGCTGTACTCATTTCTGCATTTCAGTCTTTTTCATCATTCTTCTGGCCATCACTTCTCTCTCTCTCTCTCTCTCTCTCTCTCTCTCTCTCTCTCTCTCTCTCTCTCTCTCTCTCTCTTTTATTTTTATTTTTATTTTTTGGCAGAACCCAGATTGAATTCAGGCCCTTGCACTTATCAGGCAAGTGCTTACTCTACTGAGCTATCTCCCCAGCCCATATTTAACATTTATTCAGTGTCCACAATATGCCTGCTTCTGTGATAGCAACACAGTAAAATGTGGGTCTTAGTGAGACAGAAACACACAAAAAAGAGCATTATGCTCACTTCTGTAATAGAGAAATGCACAGAATGTAGAACTGTGTTCACAGCCTGGAGAATACCTACTGTGGATCTAGCACGCTTTGCACATTGTACTGCACAAAAATAAACACTTGTTTAGGTTCAAGAAAATGATGGAAAATTCACGGCATGGTACACATGGCAATAAGGAAGCCAAGATTCTGGAACATTGCCAGGGCCAGGAGGATCTGCTGTGTTCCGGTTGTCAGCCTGGGCCTGTGTTGGCATCACGTGCGCAGAGCCTTTAGCGGCAGTAACCATATGCCCTCCATGGTGCAGGTGGCAGGAAGCAGCACAACAAAGGACCCCTTGAAAGGAGGAATTCTGATGCTTAATACAGTGCCACCTAGTACAGTGCCATTAATCTCTCCCTTCCTTAGATACTCCAGCAATTGTCTCAAACTCTTAGCACACTTAAGCTTTTACTGAAAGCTTTCCTTCAATTAATTTGAAGGAAATTAATTCCTTCAGTTAATTTGCTTCTAAGATAGTTTTATGTCAAGGGAGAAATCACAGCCTTATAAGAGAATATATGACAAATTTACTTTACTTGTATCTCCAAGGTATCACAGGAACCAGAGAAGGGGAACATTCTTCAGGGGAAACCAGGAACGAATGAATTCATTTGGGGGAGTATCTTGAAATGAATATATAACAAGCCACATCTTTCAGAGATATGACTATTTAAAATATTTACTACCAAGATCAGTGATTAAAGGACCATCTCCTAATTCTTGTGATGGATGGCTTTACCTTTTTGTATACCTTGCTTGTTTTGGCAGTGTGCCTCTTCATGCATAAATCAGTCCTTTTGAACAAAAGTTAAATAAAACAGGATCGAAACACAGCCTTGAAAACATGATGAGCTCGAGGGATTATTATTCATGTACACCCCCAGGGAAGTGAATATTTTGTATGAAAGAAGTAGGGACTAAGGGCAAGGTTCATTTAAAATGTACAGAAATAATAAAAGCACTCATGGATTGAAAGGCCATCAGAAAGCACTGTTAACTTTTGGGAGATTCTGATGTGGAATCATTGTGTTTCTTTGCAAGAAAAGAAACGACACAGTATATGAATGGCTCCCTGCATCACGCTGCGTCAGCAGACAGTCGCATTATTTTTCTGTGGAATGTGCAGTGCTCTGGGCCTCTGTTCTCTTTCCAGCGCTCAGAGTCACAGCAGAGAGAATCTGAGCATTCAAAGAGAGACAAAACAAAAACATTATTCTGCTGGGCTACTGCATCGATGCAGCACAATACTCTGTTCAAAATTGTCTCTTGTCAGGCACATTTTTTAAAACAGTATTATGTCTATAAAGGCTCTCTGTGTTCGAGAATTTGCATGTGTAGGGAAAATAGCTGCATATTGCAGAAAATTTCCTGAAGTGGCCATATCTTTGTCCAGCAACTCTGTTTCCCTACCATTTTGGAGATGCCTAAGCTTTCCGAGGTCACTAAAAGGTACTGAGTAATTGACAATATCTTAAGTGAACTATGCTGCCCTGAACCGTCTCAACCATTCTGGTCTGAGGCCTTCCCAGCCCACAAGGAAGTCCGGCCCTATGCTCTAATTATATTTCTTGCACAAACATATAACCCAGGGTTGAAAGGTATAGACCTGGACATCTCCATTTTCCAGTCTCCCTGTGAGAAGTCTCAATGTTAATTTTTCAGAATGCTAGCCACCTGAAAGGCCAATTCTTTGGCCCTTCTGCGTGAATAGCTGATAGTTCTATTTTTCATCCATCATGATCAGTTATCCAGAAAAATTGATTATTCGGATCGTTAAATCCCCAATTAGTCTGGATAATCGGCATCCTATTGTCCCCCATAAACATGACATGCTGTGGAGCAGAGTATCTTCTTCCTCCTGCTCTGTAGCTCTTTTGTCTTCAAGTTAAGAGGCGTCCCTTGCTCCTACCCTATCAACTCTTCCCTCACTTTCTGTTTCTATAACACCTTTTCAAGTTATAACCTTTACTTTTTGCCAGCTCTAAATTTTGTGGGAACTGGAGTGGCCCAATCAGGGGAATTCCCAGAAGCTCTTTTTACTGAGACCAAAGATACAATGACACATGTGCAAACCTGGATTGACTTCACTGTCCATGGGGAGAGCCATTTCTTTGTATTGGCTCTTGGACCATTTCTTCTGCTTGCAGTATAGCTCAGTTCCCAACCCATGTTTGTTTGTACTTCAAAGCTCATAATTTTACTTGAAATTATATGCCCTTCTGTCTTAATATGTTCTCTCGTTATAATAAAATGCCACCAACTGGTTGGATTATACATAACAGAAATAATTCTTGCAGTTATGGGGTTTCTAAGTCCAAGATCACAGTGCTGGCAGGTTCAGTATCTAGTGAGGGCTTATTTCCACGTTCACAGGGGGCACTTGCTTGCTGTGTCCTCAGATGGTAGAAAAGACAAACAAAATTCCTTGTGCTACTTTATGCAGGTACTAATCTCATTCTTTATTAATTAATTAATTTATTTATTTTTAAGTAAGGGTCTACAGGGTGTTCAGGGTCTCACTACTAGATTAGAATTATAGTGATCCACCTGTTTATAGCCTGCCAAGAGCTGGGATTACAGAAGTGTGCCACCATGCCCAGTCTCAGTTGCCTCTCTCAGTGTGCCCTGCAGGTGGGGCTGGCAGGGACTAATCTCATTCTTGAGGGCAGAGCCTTCATGAACTAATTGCTTCCCAAAGTCCCTGTCACACTGCAATTAGTTTTCAGCATGTGAATTTGTCAGGGACGCACACATTCAGACCACACGAGTTGCCCAAGGCCTTAGGTAAGGTAAGGAGCTGGTAAGGAGCCCAGAAAGCCAACTCTTTTCTGGATCTCTACTTTGTCTCTAGTTCTACATCAGATTTTGTGCAGGAGGACACACTGAAGGTAAAAAATGAGTAAAATGAAGAGGGATTAGACCCTGCTGTAAGAGACTATGGGGAAGAGTAAGAATTTTCCCTAGGTGGTAGACGGTGCTAGTAAAGAGATCATTATGTTGCAGAGACATCTGAGACATTGTTGGAAGGGTGAGGAGAACTAGGGATTTGAAAGTACAAGAGCATCTTTGTAAGAGGATGAGGGTGAGCCTGGCTTTTACGTGGGAGCAGTAGGGCACAGCTCTATCTCACTGGGAACCAAGGGCCCTGGAAGTAAGGGCAGACCACAGGAGCCAGACTAGGTCAAGTATTTTCCTCTATCCTCATTGAAGGCTTGCCACCAGGAAGCCTTGTAATGGCAGCTGTGTAGCAGTAAGAGAGCGTGCAGCACTGTAATGTTTTGGCCAAACATATAAGCAAGTACAACACACACATTCCACAGAACATGGTTGAAGAAACACTGTGTTCTGTAGAGGGGTTGGAGCAAGAAGAGAAACCAGTGAAAGGCTGTAGTAAAAGAGAAATTAAAATTTTAAATAAAGGCTGCCAAAAGTGCCTGCCAAAACCAGAGAGACATGTCCAGAAAGCCTGATAACAGAACATTTCTTTCTTTGTGAAACTCATGCTTGTATAACTGATGGCTTTGTAACTTGAGATGATTAGACTTCCTTGGCAACCGACAGTGTCACCCAACCCTCCTATCACAGTGTACCAAATCTACCTTTGTACCTCCCCACTTACCCTCCCTACAAAAGTCACAGGGTCCTGCTGGGTGGAGTTCTGACTTTTTGAGACATCTCAGTTAGGCCCACTGGTATAATAAACTTCTTCTAAACCTTCTCATGCATGCTATTTCTTATTTGATCTATTTTGTTATAACAGGGAAGATGTAATGATCATTCAAAAAGAGCTCTGCCAGGATGCAGGTAGGAAGCCAACCACTGACAAACTTGCAACTCTGACACTTACCTGCTCCAGTCTGGTGGGCAGAGCAGCCTCTGGCACTCCTGCCCTGGCCCATCCTGCAGTGCATTTCTCATGGTTTCCCCATCATTCCTTATAGCAGACACTAGCATAGGCCTGACACAGAAGCTTGACACATTTTCTGTAAGAGGAGCAGACCTGAGCTGGATGGGCAGGAAGATGTGACTTCTTCATTCATGCATTGACTTGTTTGAAAAAATGTTTTCTGACTTTAACCCAAAAGCATAGTGACCTTTCCCTAACACCATCTGTTCTCACTTGATAGCATGTGGCTTTACATGGGAGTTGCCAAGAAAGCATTGCAGGTAGAAGATGAGCCAGAAGTAGAGAACATACTTGCATTTTCCTCCTTTCTCCCTCTCTTGGTGATTGATTTATTGTCAGAGAAAATGGTGGAAATGAGAAAGAGCTCCCTCAAGAAAGCATTTGGAAATGTGAACAGAACAACGGGCACTGACAACCCTGATAGGAAGCCTTTGGGGCATGGAGCTCCTGCTTCTGTGTTTTGAGGCTTGTGTTCTCCAACTGCTCTGTATCATCTGATCTCCCCTGGGTGTCTTGGTTCTCTTCTTTCCCCTCTCTGACCTTTTTGTTCTACCTGTCACTGTTGTATGATGACCTTATCCCTCTTTCATTCCCACTCCCCTAAAGCTTGGTGATAAGCTCTCTTAGGAATCTGCTTAAATTCATATGCACTTCTTAATCTCCCATACAGCAAAACTAACGCATATTTAGGATAAAGCAGATAATTCCCCCTATCCATTTCTCCGATTTTTCTCCCTGTTTTGTTGCTGTTGTTATTGTTGTTGTTGTAGTATTACTGATCTTCAAGCTGGAGTAAAAGGTTAGTTATGTGCCTCAGATTATGCCCCTGTTTAGTAGCAATTCTGAAGCCAGAGTCCAGGTTCCTTCCCACTAGATCACACTCCCTTCCCGTAGCCATGCCTGCTTCTCTAGAAGTTTCTTACATTTATTATGAGTATGGAAGCATCTATTCCAGATGTTAAAACAAGGTTAGAAGCAATTATAAAGGCCCAGTGCTGGAGTTTTGCATTTAGTGAAAACCCATTTGTAGCTTTCTTTCATATCTGGCTTAAAGCATTTGCATTATACAGTTCATTTGTGCCTTTATCATAATTAGGTGCAACTTGCTGCTGCAATATGCTTGTCTATGTTATTATTGTGCTTGCTTTGTTTCATTCTGCTCATCTTATATTATTTTCTCTTCTTGGCTTCATGTCTTATCTTTTCAATGTTTATAATCTGTTTTCTGAAATTAGGGTGAAAGTAAGATTGCTATGTCAGAAATTCAGGGAAAATGAAAAAAATGTATATATTTTGACACATAAAGAGAAGCTTCATTGAAACCCCAGTGTGGCCGTGGAAGCAATGAGGAAACACACGATTAACAGCTTAGAGGGTTTGCGTGTTCCTGAAACTCTGAAATGGTATGTTTACAGTGGCTGCACAAACACAGTCTAATTACTGGAGCTATTTTTAAAATGAACATTTAAATGACTAAGTCAAGGAAGTTCAAAGGCTTGCTCTTGCACATGCACAGTAATATTTCCCAACTCTTATTTCAAAATGATTTTTTGCGTGAGGACAGAGCATTGGGTATCTGTGACAGCCACCGTGACAGGGAGCTGTGAATTGACTCTACAGGAGCCATACCAGCCCCACTGGGTAATTAAAAGCTAAATGGAATGTTGAGAAATGTCCATACAATTTGATTCTTTAATTTACTTGCTTTTTTGAGAATTTAAATGAGACCTTTGCAATCATTTGAACTTTTAAAAAGAATCTCTTCAGAAGTCTCTGAAAGTGAATGTTTTATGTGGCTGACTGATTGGTGGGATTGAACTCACTTTATGTGGGTGTTGATAATATGGGAGCAGCTGTCAAATTCAAATCATATGCCATCCTTCAGTAGAGTTCGAAAGGTGTTTTTTCTCAGAAATCTTACAGTTGCTGATCCTAGACTTTTATGACTCCTATGCCTGAGAGCTTCAAATCAGCTCTAAGGAACATAAGGAGTCAAGGGCATGCTCCAAATAACAGAGTCTTCATGTGACTTACAAGGCAGTGGCAGGGGCACCAGGGGCCCAAGGAGGCAGAATCAGCCCCTTCTTCTCCCTTGCCCTTTGGTTAGCAAAGCCACGTGGTCATGGCAATGGCTCAAGGACGTAAATGGAGCCATGGAAGTCTTCAATCAGTGTGCACTGGAAAGCAACACCTGCAGCCAAATTCAAGGCCTCAGGGAAATCCATACCTTCCTCTCAAGAGTTCAGGGCTGGGTCAGACTCGGATTCCTTGGCTGTCCACATTGTCCACTCCCTCCCCAGAGCAACCCATTATAGACTGGCCTGGCTAGTGAAACTGTAGAGAGCTACTCAGTTTGTAGATGCTTTCTCTTTATTTGCAACATGTTATTTGTCTTTTTCTTTATTCTTTACTGCCTCTATTCAATGAGAAGAGAGATTAAACTCTGAGAAATCTATTCTGTTATTTCTCGGTACTTGGTAAGAAGGATTTGTTTGTATGATCACTGTCTTGTCTTGACAGACCATGGAAAATGGACTGCTTGTGTATGTAACAAATAAATCTGTCACCTTCAGCAATTCCTTGGTAAAGTTTAACATGGGCTCAAACAATTAGTGACCGGTTAGTACCTATTCATATTTACCTGTATATCTGCTATGCTTTTGTGTATGCACAGTGTATTATATTTCTAAGAAAAATCAAGTGCCAATTTCTTTACTGAACAATCATACATTAGATAATTTTAGCAGTATTCCTGGCACATTTTGTTTATATTATCCTTCACAATACTTCCATCTGTTGGAAGGGGGGAAGTTCTACATAATAGGTGGGTGGACAGATAGACAATTGATAAATATGTGGGTAGATAGATAAGATGAGTGATTTTTAGCTTCTATAGCAATCCCTGAGTCACAGAAACAGATTCCCTATGTAAAGTTGCTCAGCATTCCTAAATTCTTGACAGCATTTTATTGCTTTGATGATTCTCCGTGTCCACAGGCTTACAGCCCTAAGGCAAATTTCCACCAAAAATCTCTACCATTATCTCTTAGCAAATAGACTACTACTAAATTGATTGTTTTCTATTAAATGAATCCTGAAGTATTATTTTTTAAAAAATCTGTTTCATGGACCATACATTTTCAAATTTCTTTTTAGGCTTATCATTTGTGATCTGACTTGGCAATAAATGAAAGTCAATCACTTGGTAATATAACTCACTGTCTTATAGACAAGTGTCTCCAATTCCAAAGCAACATTTATCATCAACTTCTTTCTGTCAGGCATTATGTGTGGCACAAAAGTGACTCCTCCTCGTGTCTCCACTGTGAGGGAATTTTCACAATCATCTAACCAGGCAGAGGCATGTGATATAAATCCTGAGAAGGCAGGGAATACTTTGGAAGTTGAATAAGAGCACCTCCCTGTGGTCAGGGGCAGAGGGAGGACTTTGCAACTAGAATGGACCTGAAGGGTGGGTAGAAATGGTAGTCAGGAGGTGGGAGGGGGGGCAGAAGGGGAGAACAAGAAATATTTAGACACCATGGCACATGTTTGAGTAAAGCCAAATGGTCCAGACTCCATAATACAGCTTGGTGGAATTACTACATGACCAGCTGTCAATTAAAAGCAAAAGTCATGCCTTTTATTTCCAGAGTTCTCTGGGAGGAAAAGTTGGACCACCCCAGATATAATTATGATTTCAAACAGACTTATGTCCAAGTTACTTTTTGACTTGTAGACACATGCACATGCATGTAAAAGTATGTACAGTGGTAGTACCTGTGCAGGCATGCATGTACCTCTTGAACTTGGAGGTGTGGTCAGCCTAAGAAGATGAGGTTTAGGACTGACAGATTCCAGTCCAACTCCAAGGAAAGCAGGAAAGACTTCTGTTATCATTCTAGCTTTCTGTTTCCAGGACCAAGAAAGTCCCAGCTCCTGGGCTTATGTGGAATTCATAATGGGAGTTCTGCTGCAACCTTCTCTTTGGGAAGGCAACCTTCTGTTCAGGCTCAGATCAGCACCCTAGTTGCTCCTCACCCCAATTTCCACAAAAGACCTGGATCTCAGTGATGTGGCACCCATCTCAGCACTGTGGGTCTCATAACCCTCTAGGAGCCTGTGTCTGTCATTCAGGTCACAGTAGGACGTGGCATTGGATAAGCAGTTCTCCTAAAAAGTCTCTCTTTTTTTTTTTTACCATGCCTAGTTTATCCTCTGATAATTTCCCACACACATGGTTTTTCACACTCCCTTTTTTAGTGAACACATCCATACCACTTACAGTTCTATGTTTCACTTCTTTTCAGATTAATATGTTAGTATAGAATTTTTCTTCTATCTGTTATTACAACATTCGATGCAATCATCATTAGCCCATTAACTTGTAACTATTACTATCATTGCTAATATGACTATTAAGTAAATATGAATAATTCATGTCATTAATGTAATTACTATTATTAACTATATTCCACCTCACATAACCTATCCTTGCTGCTTCATCTCTCTCTGCTTCCTTTCACCTTCCCTCTGCTGTATGTCACCAACTGATCAACTTGGAGTTCCTTGTAAACTCAAAAGGTCATGCTTCTTGTGGACCATGATGAATGTGAACCAGTGATCAATGAACAATTAGTTCCTCTGCTAAGGCAAATGGCTATTTTGTAGCCTTTATGGCTCTGGCTCTGTAAATCAGACTTTTGGCTTTGCTGATGTTCTGAGCCCTGCCTTCCACTCAGGTGGTTATAGATAACAGACAGGTAGAGGGGAGGAGATGAGGAGCCAAAGGGACTATTTATTTGTCTGCTCTTCCTGATCAGTTGAAATAACTAGTATAGGATATTGACAGCATAAAGATGTTGACCAAAATATCACCATGTGCTTTATGCTTTGTAGATTCTATTTTTCATAGACCGCATTAGCAATCTTGAAGATTCCGGTTTATCAACTAATGCAATATTGTTGTGCAGCCCCACAGCATACTTCCAGCTGCTACCTGGAAGGAATATGTTTTGTTAGGGACTGTAAGGTGAAATTAACTCAATGAGGACTTGCTCTTGTGTTGCTCATACACTTCATGCATTTGACACAAGGGAGAAGCCAGCTCACAGTGGTCAAAGAAATGACTAATATTCTCACTGACCCCTGAAGTCTCCCCCGCCCTCAGAAGTTCTGAGTTAGGGCAGAAGGAGTGCCTAATTAGCATGATGGAGGTGTCCTGAGACTTCCAGGAGGAGCTGACAAGAACTTAAACCTTGGCAGGTGAAGGATGTAGCTGGAACACCTGAAAGAAAGAGCATCTTATGCAGAAAAACATGTATAGAAGCACAGAAGTCATCACTGAAACAGCAATATGCTCTTCCTGGTTTGTGCTGAGTTTGTTTTGGAGGAAGTTGTGGGATGCCAGATCTGGAATCAAAAAGGAGCAATCAAGCTGTGTGCCTTGAGACTTCTAGACTATTTCTATGAATCATGGCCATTCCTTGAAGGATTTTGAGCACAGAGGTGTTGTAGGAAGATCAGGTAGTCTACAACATGTAAGCCCATTTGAAGAAAAGCATTTGCAGTAGGCCAGATGAGATATCACAAGAACTTTAACTAAGAGAGGGGCGCTGGGGGTGGAAAAATGGGAACATACCTGTGAATTTTGGGAAATACAGAATCAACAACATCAACCTTCGATTCACTTATGGAGCTAAAGAGAGAGAAGCATGGCTTTCCTATTTCAGGAAAAAAAGACAAATCAGTCAATTCTGCTTTTACACATTGCATTTGAGGTGCTAAGATGGAAATATCCAGAAGGCAGATAGGCACTTAAGCTATGAAGGTGGTCTAGACATGGAGACTGAAGGCAGTACTTTAGAATAATTCTCAGTAACTTCAAATGGGTTCACTCAAGAAGAGGGTGGAGGAGCATGTGTAAAAGATGGGCCAACATTAGGAGTGAGACAGGAGGACAAATGATAATAGATGTCAATAGACAGTAAGTGCCAAGTAGGACATATCAAGGACATAAGGCAGCAGCTAAGAAGTTACTCCATAGGGAAAACAAATCTCTTGAATCTGAGTGCTAAAAAGCTTTTGATAACAGATAACTTCAGGGCCTTTTCTATGCTAGTCCAAAGTACAAAAATGAGTAAATATTACGCTTCCTTGCAATAAAGGCCTGCATGTATACAGATGATAGAGATAGATAGATAGATAGATAGATAGATAGATAGATAGATAGATAGATAGATAGATAGATAGATTATAGATTGGTTTTATAATTCCACTAGTTGGAACATGCACAAAGTACCTGGGGACACAGATCATTTTCCTCCTTATGATTAACAGTAATAAATGTTAATTGTAGAAAAATCAGAAAATATAGCAAAACAAAGAGAAAATGTACACAACATAAATATACAACCCAGACATATGACTATTAACATTTTTGTATATTTCATGCAAAGAACAAAGCATTTTAACAAAATGAAATCATAATGCACATTATTACTTTGTAAACATTTTCACTTAGTTTATTATTTATACTATTTATTATTTATATTTGTATAAAATACTATGTATGTTTTTTAAAATGTGTTTTAGTCTGTTTTCTTTTGTTTTAATGAAATGCCTGAGAAGTTCCGAGGTTTAGTTTACTGACAATATTGGAGGACCATCCACACAGCATGGCTCCATCTCTATCATGGGCCACTGACTGCATCTCCTCCTGGCAGATGTCATTGTGGTGGAACTGTATGTGACAAGGATCGCAAGGTCTCCTAGAGCCCACACCATGGAAGAACCCTCCCCTTAAAGGTCCCTCCTCTTTTGAGTATTGCTTCACTGAAGACCAAGCTCTCAACACTTGAACCTTTGGGAACACATTCAAACCAAATCTGAACTATAGCAGCATAATGTCTTTTCAATTTTTATTTTGTTAGTTCATGTTTTCAGTGCATAATGATCACACAGTTCTCATGGAGACTTGGCACATGTACATAACACATTTTAAATTTTTCATCTCTTTCCCCTGTCTGCCTTCCTCCCCACTTCTTGGTCCCCTTCTTCTTTGCAAAAGACTTGTCTCATTACTTTCTATTATCTTTCTTTTATTTTGTTCTTTATTTATATATTTAGGTTTCTCCTATAAGAAAAACCATGTGATATTTAAGATCATATATCTTGTTTCTTTTACTCAACATTGTGCAGGTGCTTCCTATTTTCCTACGAAAGAGTCAGGTATAGCCTTCGTTATGGCAGAGTAGTACTTCATTTCATATAAATACATTTTCTTCATTCATTTATCTGTTAATGGATATATGTTGTTTCAAAGATCTGACTATTATGAATTGTGCTGCTATAAATGTGGGTATACATGAGTTGCTGTAATATTTGTGTTTACCTTTTTTAGGACAATGCCAGAAGGTGAAGAGCTGAACTAAATTTATTTTTTTTCAGGATTTAACATTTTTATTATTCAAATTTAACAATATATTATATATTTTCATCATCAGATCAGTTTAGATTAATAGATATACGTATATAAGATTGACCAAACAATTAAACATTAACACTTTCAATAAACATTACTTTTTTTTTCCTTTCCCTTCCCCTTTCTTTTTGTAAAAGTTGACACATTGCATATTGTCCTCGCAATAGTTTTACAGAGCACGGTGTGTGGGTATGACCCACCTCCCTATTGATGCTGCTAAGAAGAAAAAATAAAGAAAAGAAAAGAAAATTCTTCTAAGAGGAAGCTGATGCATACATAGGCAAATGTTCTGCAATTGCAGTGGGCCACCAGTGAAGCTTGTAATGTTGGAGGCTTTTGATCTAAGCCTCCTAAAGCTCATCTCACCAATCTAGCTCTGCGTTTCATGCATTGTATAAATTTAATTTTATTTGTAGCTTTTTGGAAGAATTTTTATACTAATTTTCATAATGGTTGTACTAGTTTACATTATAACTAATAATGTAGAGAGGTTCCTTTTATCCCTACAACCCCGATAGTATTTAGTATTACTTGATTTCTTGGTGATAACTATCCTTTCTCAATTAAGATGGGATCTCAGTGTTGTTTTAATTTGCATTTATCTAAAGCATCAGAAATTCTGAACAATTTTCATACATTGATTAGGCATTTTTACTTTTGTGAAGTGTCTGTTAATTTGAGCTGGCCATTTTTTATTTTGAGGGGTTCTACTTTTCATTTAGAGGCATTATCTATATATTGTAGATATTAGACCTCTGAGAGTTGACAAAATTTTTTCTATTCTGTAGGTTGTCTGTACACTGTAGTTGTTTCCTTTGCTGTGCAGAAGCATTTTACATTTATTTATTTATTTATTTATTTATTTATTTATTTATTTATTTATAGTACCTTGCTACACAGTTCAGACTCATAGTGATCCTCCTGTGTCAGCCTCCCCAGTGCTAGGATTACAAGAGTATACCACCATGCCAAGTTTCAGTGGCTGACTTGGTGTGCCTAGATGCAGGCCCAGCACACTATGTGTTGCCAGGGATCAAACTCAGGTCCTTGCACTTACAGGGCATGTTCTTTGACTGCTGAGCTGTTTTTCCAGCCCCAGATGCATTTTAATTTCATGTGATCCCATTTGTTGATTCTTCATGTCATTTTTTGTGCTACTGGGATTGTGTTCAGAATATCCTTGTCAACATCTGTATTTTTAAAATTTGTACCTGTTTTATCCTCTGTCAGTTTTTGTTTTGATACTTGGATCTTTGATCCATTTTGACTTTAGCATAGTACATAGAAACATACGTGGGTCTAGATTCAGTCTTCTATATGTGGATTGCTAGTTTTCCCAGTACCATTTACTACAGAAACTATCTTTCCTCCAGTGTATGTTTATGGCTCCTTTGTCAAAGATCAGGTAGCTGACTCTTCCTGGGGTTGTTTCTGCATCTTCCATTCTGTTCCATTGACCCATGTGTCCATTTTTATGCCAGTACCCTGTTATTTTGATAATAGTATCTTTGTAATAATTTTTTATTGTAGATTGTGATGCCTAGTCTTGTTACTCAGAATTGCTTTGCTATTCTGTGTATGCTCTGGTTGAGTGAATTTTAGTGGCTAAGTGGAATTTAATTCATATAAATTTCATTGTTGTTCCTTTCTAGTTCTAGGAGGAATGGTGTTGTTTTAACTGGGATTATGTCAAATCTGTGTGTGACTTTTGAAAGTGTGGCCTTTTTCACAATAAGTTCGAGGGTATCTTTCCATTTTCTGATGTCTTCCTTGATCTCCTTTTTCAGAGAACTGCGAGTTTCACCATAGAGGTCTTTCATTTCCTTGGTTAGATTAATTCCCAAGTATTTACTTTTTCTTGACACTGCTGTAAATGGTATTTTTTCCTAATTTCTTTCTCTGTCGGTTCATTATTAGAGTAGAACAATACTAATGATTTTTGTGTTGACTTTTGATCCTGCTACATTGCTTACTCTAATTATTAATTCTACAAGTTTTTTGGTGGAGTTTTTTGACTCTTCTATGTAAAAGATCATGTTTTCTGGAAATAATGGTAATTTGACTTCTTTCCTTACCATACATATCTCTTTTATGTCATTCTCCTACCCAGTTGCTTCAGTTAATGTCTTGAGTTCTATATTGAAGAGGGGTACTGATGGTGGACATCTTTGTCTTGTTCCTTATTTTACAACAAACAACTTTCAGTTTGTCTCCATTTAATATTATGTTAACATTTCATTTGTCATATATAGCTTTAATAACATTAAGATAAGTCCTTTATACTTATTTTCTTTAAGGTTTTTATCATGAATAATTGGAGGACTTTGCCAAAGAGTTTATCTTCATCTGTTGAGACGGCCATGTAATTTTTGTGTTTGCTTCTGTTTATGTGATGTATTACATTTATGATTTGCATATGTTGAATCATCCTTGCATTCCTAGGATGAAGCCTACTTCATCATCATTTCTGATCTTTTTTTTTTAATTTAATATTTTTATTGTTTAAATTTAACAATGGTTATATTACGTAGTTTCATCATCAGATCAGTTTAGATTAATACATATGATCTTTTTGATGATTTGTTGAATTATGTTTGCCAGTGTACTGTTGAGGACTTTTTCATCCATGTTGCACCTGTAGTCTATCTTTTTTGGTTGGATCCTTGTCTGATTTTGGAATTAGGGTAATGGTAGCTTCCAGAAATGACTGATGAAATACTCTTACCCTTTTGGTTTCATTAAAGGCATAAGGAGTATTGGCAATACATCCTACCCGAAGTTCTTGTGGAATTCAGCGATGGGCTTTTCTTAGTTGTTCAGGCTTGTTGTTTTTATTGTTCCTTTGATTTTGTTAGCCATTATATATGTGTCTAGTCATTTCTTCTGAATTCTCCAATTTATTGGAGTACAGGTCTTTACCTGTTGCTTATAATCTTCTGCATTTTGGTGGTATTCACTGTGATTTCACCTTTTTCATTTCTAATTGCACTGATTTGGGTTTTTTTCTTTTTTTGTAAGGTTGGCTAAAGATTTTGTCTATTATTTTGAAAAAGAAGCTCTTAAATTAATTGACTCTGTATTTTTGTCTTCATTTCATTAACTTATACTTGTATTTTTATAATTTTGTTCCTTGTACTAGAATTAGATTTAGATTCTTTTCATTTTCTAGTACATTAAGGTGCCTTATAAGGTCATTTATTTGGGCTGGCTTTGTTTCTCTGATGTGACCATCCATAGCTATACACTTCCATTGTAAGATGGCTTTCTTTGTGCTATATAAGTTGTGGTGTGTTGATTCTAGGAGCTAATTTTTCCCTTGATTTCTTTTGTGATCCATTGATTATTCAACAATGCATCATTTAATTTTCAAGCATTTGTATATTTCTGTGGTTTGCTTTGTCTTTGATTTTTAGTTTCATTGAGCAATGATCTACTAATATGCATAGGATAATTTCCCTTTTTTCATTTATTGAAGTATGTTGACTAATATGTTGTGTATATTGGAGAGAGTTCTATGTGATACTGAGAAAATTATATATTATGCTGTTGGGTGCAATGTTCTGCAAATATGTATCAAGTTCATTTATATGAAGATTTTGTCAGTTGTTATTTCTTTGTTGATTTTTGCCTAGTTGGTCTGTCTGTGATGATGAGGGTATTGTGCCATTTATGGCTTTAATCAGATTGAAATAAGATCTTCTGTGAATGATTGTAAGATTACACTGCAATTGTGTTGAGACTTATCTGATCTTTTATGTCTAGTAATGTTTATTTTATGAAGTTGGAAGCACCATTGTTCATTTCATATATTTTTATAATTGTTATCTTTTCCTTTTCAATTGTTCCCATAACCAATATGTAATGACCTTCTTTTCCTGTTCTGATTGGTTTTGCCATAAAGTCCATTTTGTATAAATATAAATATAAAATAGCAACTCATGCTTCTTTTTAGGCTCTTATTGTATGAAATATTTTTTCCTGCTTTTATTTTTAGTCTATGAATTTCTTTTTGTGTTAAATGTGTTTCATATATACAGTATACCACTGGATTTTGTTCCTTGATCATTATCTCAACCTGTGGTTATTTTTTTCTGTGTTTAGGACAGGGTCTAAGGGTCTCACTATATAGATGGGCTTGTAGTGATTCTGCTGTTTTCAGTCCCCCAAGTGCTGGGATTACAGGCATGCACCACCAGTCACCGTCTCAGCATGCCCCACAGGTGGGGCTGGCACAGCATGCAGGGGATCAAACCCCGGCCACTGCGCTCTGCCTAAGGAGGCACTTTAGTCTGCTAAGCTATCAGGCCAGCCCTCAACCTGTGATTTTTGACTTGTAATTTAGACAATTGATGCTAAGAATTATTACTGAAAGGTCCTGACTTGTTCCTGTCATTGCATTGTTTTCCTGGTGTTTCCTTTGTTTTCCCTTCTCCTTAACTTATACAGCCTGATACATTCGATCTGTTAGATCTTTCAACTTTGTTAGCTTCATTGTCTCTAGGATATCCTCAGGAATTTTTTGGAGTGCTGGTTTAATGGTCATGAATTTCTTAAGGTCTTCTTTTGCATGGAAATACCTTATTTCTTCATCAGTTTTGAAAGATGGCTTACTACACTTCACTCAAAACCCTTCTGACTCATAAGGTTTGTATTAAGAAGTCTTCTGTAATCATTACTTTTCCCTAATAGCTTTTAAGATTCAGTCCTTATGTTAGGACTCTCGGACTTTGTCTATATGTTAAGGAGAGGTTATTTTCTGATCATGGCTACTTGAGGTTATATATGCCAAATATTCCCATTTACGAAAAGATTTCTGCTATCATTTCTGTAAACAGGTTTTTACGCTCTGTGCTGTTTTCTGATTTGTAACTAATTCCAGTTAATCTTAGATTAGTCTTCTTTCCATAATCTATCAGCTCTTAGATTCATCTTTCATATTTTCTTGTTGTTTTTAATTATCTCTGAATAATTGGTCTCTAATAGCAGTCCTGTCTTCTAGTTCTGACACTTTGTCCTCACCCTGGTTGCTTCTGCTGCCCATACTTTTTTCAACAATTTTTAATCTCCTAAATTTCTGTTTGGTACATTTTGATGAACTCTAATTCTCTGTTAAACTATCCATTCATGTTTTTAAGGTTTGGTTCAGCTCAGCTAGCTTTTTATTAGTGTCTTTTGTAGACTCACTGGCCATTTTATTTATTAAAACAGTTATCTATTTAGTTATATCTTCTCTGAGGTTGTGAGAACATTACTGACCCTAATAATTCTGCATGTGTGGCTTTTGATCCCCACACATACACCCAGGCCCCACAGATCAGCTTTCAGTGACTTGGGAATTTAGGGAAAATTTTGTTGCCTTGTCTTCTCACATTTCTGTTATGTTGTTTTGTTTTCTGAGGTTTGTGAGTTATACTGAAAGACTGTTGATAGTATGGAAACCTCTTTGGTCTGATTTTCAGTGATGCACTCAAAAAATGGATAACTATAGATTTTTGGTTCTGTAACAGATCCAACTATCTCTGTTTATTTGGAAGGGGAGTTTGTAGAGTTTTTGGTCAAGCACCCAATTCTCCTACAATGGGCCTCAGTATTTTTAGTGACACAAAAGGAATCCAGATGTTAACATACAAGGAAAAACAATTAATAGTCACAGCTATGCCATAATTGTAATCACATAAAATCAGCAACGGAAATAGCATCAATGACGAACTGGACATACCCTAAGAACCAACATTGTACCATCCTTAGCCATAAGAAAAAGATCTATGATTATCCTATTATCCTGATTTTCTCCACTTAGCTTTATAGGCTGTAGGTTTGTGAGGCATCCCCCTGCTTGAGAGATCCCTCTGTCAGTGCACCCCAGACTCTGGCAAATGTCCAAACTGAGGCATGTCCTCACCCACTTGGGAGATGGGGAAGACAGTTAGACTACTGGCATCTGCCTGATATAGGAAGTGGGTCAAGAGTTCAAGAAGACTGCTGGCCTTGATACCAGAACTTTCAGATCCAGAAACCTCTGAAAACTACACTTTCCAGGTCTAGTTTCTCAACATGGAGGACAATATCCCTGTCCTTTCAGTGTGACTTAAACTTCTCAGGGAATTTCTGTTTACACCATACTCTCACCATGGCTGTCTCTCACCCAGTCACTGTAGGAAGGTAACACTGGGAATGCTGAAGTGGAAGTTGTTCCGTAGTTATTCTGTGGCTTAGATTTAAATAACACCTTCCCCAAATGGAACCTGATTAAACACTCTTTGGCAATATAGGCAGCACTAAACTGGGTTTCTTCTTCAACTGAAGTTGTAGTCTGTGGTGAAGATTCACTTTCAGAGTACAACCTCATGCTGATTTTGTAAGTCACAATAATCATGGGCTGTCCTTGAGGCTATCCCTGCCAGCTAAGTCTATTATTTCTCTCTGGAACTGCCAACTCTATGGAACTTGCCTTCTCTCCCAAGGGATTGGCCTCATCCATGATCAGGTTAGGTAGGTTGGTTGGCACCTCTGTTGCCTGATGTGAAGGGAAAATAAAACATATATCAGGCTTGGAGTTGGTGGTTGGCTATAGAAAGGTCCTAGAATCCATGAGCATGAAATTGCTTGCAGTTGAACACCATATATAGGATGCGCGGGCTGGTTTCATTCACTAGCAGCATCATTTTAAATAGCTGCCTAGTTTGTTGGGCTTTTTAATGGAATTATAGTTTATTAACATGGGTCTCAATTTTTGGACATGTAAATTGTTTTCCAACATTATAGATAAAATAGCAAATATTATCCTTGTGGGCCGACCAGATAGCTCAGCAGATTAAAGCACCTGCTTAGGCAGACACAGGGGCCAGGATTAGATCCCCAGGCCTGCCATGCTGCCCCTACGCCTAGGGCACAGTGAGATGGTGATTGAAACTGGGCATGGTGGAGCATGCCTGTAATCCCAGCTCTTGGGAGGATGATCACAGGTGGATCACTGCAAATCCAATCTACGTAGTAAGACCCTGTGGACCCTATTGTAAATACAAATATAAATACAAAAAAAAAAAAAAAAAAAACCCTATCCTTGTGGGTACATCAGTATGATCAAATTTCTTCTCTGTAATTTCCTTAATTCTTTGAACCATTATGCTAAAGATATTTGAATTAATCTGTGTAGTTATAAGAAATAGACACCCCTATATAATCTTGCTAGCCATGATATAAAAATAATTAAGGGAAGGTGGTTCACATTAGCAAAAGGAATAAAGAAACCTAATATAGCTTCAAAGCACAAAACCTATAAGCCTCAGAAGGAACTTTAAACAAACTCCCTGAGACCTAAGAACTTTTTCTGGTAGTCTAGGAGCCACATGGATATTCAGTTTTACTGCTCTATTCTCTGCTCTGTGCCTCCTATGTCACCAGCCTGTGCTCACTTCTCTTTGCCACCTAGACTCAACTTTACCTTGTAACTGTCACCTCAGCCACTAACAGTAGTTTCAACCTTTTAGTTAAAGTTCTAGAAAATGTCTTACAGGCAACTGAGCACTGGTTGCCTGCTCTCAGGCAGCCATAGACCTGAGATTGAGAATGGGACTTCATTCAGGGACATGCTGGGGCTGAGTTGGCATCTCCTCCCTGCCTGGTTTAATGTCATCTTCTTTGAAGTTTTAACTCTCTTGGCATGGAAATTGGCAAACACCAAGAGTCAGACTCATAGTAAGTGCTTATCAAGATGCCACTTGGATCCATGGAGGAGCACATCCAGCTCCTTGACAAGGAAGTATGGCCAGTGACCCACACATTTAGTCTTGGTGGCAAATTTTAATTCCTTTAGGACCCTCCAATTATTATTTTATTCTGCTCTAACATTTAATTTTGTAAAGAAGAAAACTAGAGCTTTGTAGGTTTCATTTTTTATGTCAATACTTTGTCTATCTCTGGATCTTACAATTCTTATTTATTTTTCTAAAAAGCTCCAACATTTTGCTGCAGTGTGACAGTCATGGCTCCCCTTTTCCTGCTGCTCAGCAAGCCCTTTTCACTTGAAGACTTGTGTGTGTGTGTGTGTGTGTGTGTGTGTGTGTGTGTTTAAGTCAGAAGGTTTTCCACATGGTTAATTTTGTTAACTTTTTTTCCCCACCGATTTTGTATTCACCTTTTGGAATTTTTATTGTCTTATATTGAGTTGCTCTGATCAATCTCCCATTTTGCTTCTTTCCCACCTTGGTGCTCACTTGATCTATTTTCTCTGAATTGTAAGAAAAACTCTCAGATGAATTTTCAGCTAAATTCACTGATTTGATTTTGTGCACTATCCAATCTGTTCTTCAGGGCTTCTATTGCATTTTTAATCTTGGAAATTGTATTCTCAGCTGAAAATGGTCTTTCCTGATCTCAGATTATTCCATTTCCCTGTTTAAAACATGTTATTGACTCCCCTGGAGTGTTTGATTCAATTCAAATTTTCTGATTCACCTAGATCAAGTGACTTCAGGAATTTCCTAAAGTATCCTGTTTATCAGGGATATTTCTTCATATCCTTTAACTTGATCCCCTTCTTATGACCCTTTTTTAAAAAACAGATTTTATGGTTAGGCTCCCTGTACTTTATGCCATTACTTTCATGAAGGTATAGGCTATATCAGGAGACTGTGGTTCAAGGTGATTGGGAAAATAGATAAAAGAATTCTTTTCACTTTTGTTTTAATAATTCTGAAACTGCTCTTCTTTCAACAGCATCCACTGTGTTCAGGAAATCCTCATTAGGACATATGGGCCTCACCTGAGGCTGAGAGGCACTTTCTCAGTGGCCATTCCTGAAATGCTCAGTGGGAAACTGGGCAAGGAAGGACAAAAGTTTGTGCCCTCTTGTTCAAGCCAGGGGCCTGTACATGCTGAGTTTCTGTAGGCCACCTCAGCCAGTTTCCCACATGTCCAAGGGTTTAGCCATCTCACCAGTCAGCCCCACAGCATACTGTTCCACCTACGCCCTGGCCCTAACCTTTGTAGTTTAACCCTTTATTCATTTCTCCAGGTAAATTTTCCCTAGTAGGTACAAAATTTCTGACCATAAGCCTTTCCCTCAGACAGGGCCACTCACATTGTCCCATGAAAGTTTCCTGTAGAAGGCAGAGATCCTGATTTCCCTATATTTAACCTTCAAATTCAGAGCTCCCAGGAAGAGAAATATGATTTTTTAAAATGGCCTTATCTTGATCTTCCTAAGCTCAGACAGTGACCACAGAGAATTGAGAGATAGAATTGTGGCATTCTTACAAGCAGGGACTTGGCCTGTGGCCAGAAGTGATGTTGGGGACACAGAGACATATTGGCCTCCCTTGTTTTTCTGAGGTACAGTAAGGCAACAACTTGGTGACCCGGTTTATAGGAACATAGAAAGAGACAGTTTCCCAGATGCTAGGCCACCGGCCTGAGTACTTCTTGGAAAAGATTCAGACTGTGTTTGCCTTGGGCAGAGGTTAGCTGTGGATATGCCAGTGGACAGAGATGACCATCACTGTTCATGGTGAACAGGGACCTTAGGATGAGCATGTGTCTGGGATTCCAGAGGGATTCCAGTTCTGACCAAGTTCAAGTTCACTGTCAGACAAGAACAGAATGAAGAGCTAATTCCTCTTAGGATTCTTATGTTATAATTTGTTACTGATGAAATGGTGTCTGGGATGTTTCTCCAGGCTGCCTGAGAGACAAGCAAGGAGAAGTTGCCCTTTTCTTTAGGCCACAATACCTTCAGAGCACTGATCACTTTGTAGCTTTCCCCAAACCACCCCTCAGAGATTTGGCATGTTAATTTTCAAGTTTACAAAGTGGCACTAAAGATAATAATGAATTTCTTCACCCATTACCCTCCTCCTATCTGTCGTAATTTTCCCACTTAGAATGTTTGTTTTTCCTCTTTACTGTGTATGTGTGTGACAGAGTTGCTAGAGCCAACCTTCACAGTAAATAACCCACTTGTCTGGTACTTGAAGTCTTGGATTCTCACTCCTAATTATGGTCACTGTAATTTTCCCCTGGCTGGTGATGTGAGGACGTCAGCTAGAGTCTCTCAAGTGCTCTGCAACCTGTTAGATCCAGCCTCTTAATTTGACCCTTAACAATTGATTTTGTCAGCTCACTTTCCTTTTTTTCCCTTCTACTATTGTGGCTTAGGGCCTGTCTGCTTATCCTGAGCATATAAGAAAGCAAACAGAGGTGGCCCACTCTGGGCAACATGTGGCAGCCTGTGGGCTCAAGGCCTTCCCACAACCCAGTGTAGGAGTAAAGCCCTGGTGCACTTTGCCAGGGACAATAAGAATAACCAAGCAAAAAGGAGTTCAAACCCATTTCCCAGAAAGAATCTTTGGTAACTTGAGAGCATTTCACCCTCAATTAACATGACTGGTATTAAAAAATAAGAAAAAGCAAAGAGGAGAAACTAAACAGAAATTTCTGCCCTCTGAGTGGTAATTTGCTCAGGTTCCTTGCCTAAGTTGATAATGGCAAGAGTAATAGCATTCTTGATTTCCATTCAGCTGTGTTATGCCTTTCCATTTGTATTTCTTTTGAGTTCTGGTTCATTTCACTTATATCTTCAAGGTACATCCACTTATATGTGAAGTCTTCTAGTTAATCATTCTTTATAGCTGAGTATATTCCACTGTAGTAAAATACCACATCTTTTTCAACTGTTCTTCAGGTGACAGGCATTTTGTTGTTTCCAAGATTTGGCTATCACAAATTGTGCTACTATAAACATAGGTGCACAGATATCACTATGATATGACGTTTTCAGTTCTTCTGGGAAAATTCCCACTAGGGGGATAGCTGGATGGAATGGGATTTCCAGTCCTAATTTTTTTAAGGAGTCTCCACACTGCTTTCCATAATGGTTGTACCAGCCTGCATTCCCACCAGCAGTGGAAAAGGGTTCTTTATTTCTCCACAGCCTCTCCAACATTTGCTGTTGGTTGACTTCTTTTTTTTTTGTCTTTTTGAGACAGGGTCTCGCTATGCAGTTCAGGCTGGCCTTGAGCTCACTTCTGTAGCCCAGGCTGGGTTGACTTCTTTATGATTCTTTCTGTGGTGAGATGGTATCTAAATCTTGTTTTAATTTGCATTTCACAAATGGCTAGCAATGTGGAATATTTCTTCATGTATTTATCGGCTTCTTGAATTTCTTTCTCTGAGAAGTGTATATTCATCTCAGATGCCCATTTCTGGATTGGGTTTTTGAATTTTGAGACCCTATTTTTTTAGTTCTTTATAAATTCTGGATAGAAAACCTTTGTCTGAATACGTATTAGTTAAATTTTTTTCAAGATTTGTGGGTTATATTTTCACTGTGTTGGTAATTTCTTTTGACATGCAAAAACTTCTCAGCTAGAGGAGGTCCCAATTGTTGATTCTTTCATGTGTTAAATGTGCATTTTGGTTTTTGTCCATGAACTTTGTGCCTATCCCGACATGTCCAAGATTTCTTCCCACTTTCTCTTCTAGGATCTTCTGGAGGGTTAAGAACATAAGTTTATTAACCAAAAATTAGAGAAAAAGAAGGACTACAAGGATAGCCAATATTTTGGCCCCTGCCCTTCAAGGTCAGTGAGGAATCAAGACATAAGAGAACCTCTCATTGAACTAAGAGAGGTGCTGTAGCATCCTGTAACTCAGTGGTGTCCCAAATTTTCTGTTCAAGGAGATTTGAGGGCCACAGAGGAAAGGGATTGATGATGCATAGTGTGCCTAAGGAGAATCACCTAGAGGGAAAACATTCTCTCAAGCTTTCACAAAGAGCAAACTGGTCAAGCAGTGGCCATGACTCATCCAGAAAACTGACATTGACAACAGTTCTATAAAGCACTATACATGGTTTCAAGGTAAATCCTGAGGAGATTTGACTGACCTTGGGAGATACAAAAGTTACGTTTTGTTATACATGTCTTGCTTTAACTTGCCCTTAACCACCCAGCAGAAAAGTTTAACCATAAGACATAAAAAGTAAAGCTATATTCACTGGTGGCACACTGCAATTGCAAAACCTTTGATTGTATATGTATCTGCTTCCTCTTAGTCCAAAGAGAAGTATATTCTTTCCTTTTTTTTTTTTCTGTCTTTCTTTCTTTTTTCTATGCAACATTAATAGGGAGGTGGGTCATGCCCACACACTGCACTCT
>PVJA010023574.1:8732-32945 GCA_004027025.1 Myocastor coypus | reverse complement strand
GGGGGGGTGTTTGGGAGGTGGATGCCTGTGTCTCTAGGGATATAGTCAGTGTCATAGGCAGTAGGAGCTGATTGGGTTTGGGAAGTGTTCCTTGTGTTCCAGAAAGGGATGGCTGGAGAGGGCCAAGCAACATGAGCACTAATGGTCCTTAAGGTCAGTGAGCCTCTGGAGCTCTCCTGATGACTCCACCCTTGGCCTCCTGCTGCAGGCAGAAGGTGGTAGAAGGCAGTCTGACACACCCCTTCGCTCTGACGCTGTCTGGAGACACTTTATACTGGACAGACTGGCAAACCCGCTCCATTCACGCCTGTAACAAGAGGACTGGCGAGAAGAGAAAGGAGATCCTCAGTGCCCTCTACTCCCCCATGGACATCCAGGTGCTCAGCCAGGAGCGGCAGCCTTCCTGTGAGTGCCCAGCAGGCATCTGTCCCTCTACTATGAACCTGCCATCTGAGCCTTGTGCACCAGACGGTGCCCTTCCCCTGCAGAAGCCTGTCGTTACTTATTTGTCATAGAAGGACTTGGGGAACCTCACCCACCATACTCCCCCCCCCCCACGTACTGTGTGGTCACCTGGTACAGAGCCTGCAGGGTCCTAGTATGTTGAAGAGACAAGATAGTCTGGATGATAGTCTGTGGTCTGTGTGGTCAGGAGCCTACTACCTTGGGTACCTGTCATTGTCATACAGCCAGGTCCTGAGATCCTGCCATGAGTGTGTAAGGATAGCATTTGGGCTGGAAGTGTCCCAGAAGAAGACAAGAGACTTTTCTTACTGGGGGAGCACAGGCTGGGAAGGATACCTGCTCAGGGATATTGCAGACTGGCTAGGAAGGCTCTCAGCCCAATGTTGTGGGTGGTTAGTAGGGAGGTGGGACTGAGCAGAGCCTCTGAGGAATGGTTCTGATGCCACCAGAGGATGACATTTGGACAGATGGATACCCTGGGGGTTCTCTTGGAGGACAGATGAGATAAGATATTGGTCCATTTGGAAACAAAGGATAGGAGAGTGATGGGTACATTTGGTGGGGGGGTCATGGACCATGTTCCAGAACTTTCTCTCACTCTGTCCTGTTTTTTCTAGTCCACACGCAGTGTGAGGAGGACAATGGTGGCTGCTCCCACTTATGCCTGCTGTCCCCAAGGGAGCCTTTCTATACCTGCGCCTGCCCCACCGGTGTGCAGCTCCAAGACAACGGCAGGACGTGTAAGGCAGGTGAGGCAGGGGATGGGAGAGCTGAATGGATCTCCAGTTGCTGCTGGCTTGAGTGACCCATTCACGATCTTGTGCCTGCCTGGCAGAGGCTGTGGGTGTTAGTCAGCTATGTATCTGGGTGGATATGGGTAGCAAGTGTTTGGAATTTATGGGCAGATCTGGGCTCCCTTGCTTGACAGGTGAAGTCTCAGGTCTAGTCTCAGCTTAGGTGAAGCCTTGTAATGCTCAAGTTGTCCACCAGAGTGTCAGCAAGCATGTCGCCAGCACAGTGTGATCAAACCCTGCAAGCTCACTGCCATTGACTTTTCACTGAAATATGTGTTGACTGAAAAAAAAAAAAAAAAAAAAAAAAAAACCAATGGTGGCATTGGAGGACACCTTGGGCAGGGAGTGACCCTGGAATCCCGCCTACGCACCCTCCTTGACTGTGTTTTCTCCTCATTGTGCCATTTTTTCTGTGTGTTCACCATCTGTGCAGCCCTGCAGGGTGGTTTTATCTTCTGCTTTCCTGCCTTTCTGTATGTGTTTTTCTCCTTCAGATGAAGATTTGTAATTCATTTTTACCCTTCGTCTCATTCCCACAGCGTCATGCCAAGAGTAACTCCCCTGGGGAAATGTAGGCCATAGGTACATCTTTAAAGGGGATGTCCTTTTGGATGCATGGAGCTGAGTTGATCTCCCTACCCACCTGCAGTGGCTTTCTCTGCTTCAGATGTTTAACACCTTCTCGCTCCCTGCCTTCCTCCTCAGGTACTTACTGTCAGGGCTCCTATCCATGTGACTACAGCCAGGCATCTTTTCCATGGCACCAGCTGGAGACCTTGATTTTCTGGTGTCAGGCTAAGGGTGGGCTCTTGTACATGTGTTTGGCCAGGGGCAGCCTGTCGTCCGGGACACATCGGGGCCCAGTGAAGTTGGTCTGGCTGTAGGGCTGGGCCGGAGAGGGGTCAGTAGGAGAGGCCAGGGAAACAGCTGTCCCAGGGATCATCTCCATTGCCTGGGAGCAATGAGGCCTCCCTAGTAAAACGTGGGCCAGGGCCAGAGCCTAGTTCCTGTATGATGATCCTACTTGGAGGAAGAAAGAGAAAGGCAGGTCCAGCTTCTCAAGTGGGCTGGCTTCCAATATGGGATGGGCCCGGAGGCTAGTTCCTGGCAAACAGACTGCCAGAAGCACTGTCCAAGCACCCCCGTGGGTGGAGGGACCTTCTCCCTTGGCCCCAGCTGCTGCCCAAGCACACAGGGTCCTGACTCGGGGGTGCTTTCCTGGTTCTTTTACTCTCAGCAGGTCATGGTCTGCATTTGTGTGCAGTGTCTGGGGACTGTGTGGGTCATGGTAGTAATGGAATCTCTTTCTACTCTGTGGCAAGGCTTCTGTTTTGGGGGAAGACTTTGCAGGTCTGATTTGCTGCTTTTTTTTCCCAGAACACAATGTCTTAAGTGAAAGGAGACTTGGCTATTTTACCAAAGGAGCTGTCAGCTGTGTGGGCTGCTTGGGGGACAGTTGGAAAGTCTCTCCCTCACAGCAGGCCTTACTTTCCCAGTCAGGAGAGGAAGCAGCATTGATTTAGGACACAAGCCATTTCAGACATAAGTGACCCTGTCTTCATGGTTTTTTCAAAGTAGAACCTTAGCGGCTCAGAGCGAAGGGCTTGAGGAGCCACTTAGATCTGAGCCACATTTGCTCCTGCCTTCACCCATCCACCCACCCACCTGCCCGTCTACTCCCCCACCCACCCATTCATCCAGTAACTTACTAAGCACCTGCTGTGTCCTGCCCTATTCTAGACAGTAAGGTCCCTATAAAGAGCAGTGTAGACACAGGTCCTGGCTTTAGAGCCCACATGGTAGGGTGGGGGTAGGTGGGGCAAGATGGGCAACCGGTGCCATTGAGTGATTTGGAACATGTTGGAGGGCACCTCAGGCCATTGCCTTGCTGGGCAAGTGAGGCTCAGGGAGAAGCTGGGCCCTGTGGGGTCTCAGCCAGATGATTCAGGCATACCAGGAGTTTGTTTTCTCTTTTTTTTTTTTTTTTTTTGTGGAACCAGGGATTGAATTCAGGCTCTTGTGCTTGCTAAGCAAGCACTTATTCTACTGAGCTATCTCCCCAGCCCCACACCAGGAGTTTGGACTGAGCAGGTTAAGTGGGACTGGAGGGCTGGTTTGATCAGGTTAAGTTAACCTTCTTGTGTTTACAGATGAGAAAACTTAGGCCAAATCACCAGCCTGCAGTAACCCGCAGCAGGTGGCAGGGTAGGTTCAGGAAGGTAGATTCTCCCAACTCTCCCAAGATACTGATGGCTGCTACCTCTGGTGTAGAGATGATTTAACTGCCAATGCCCTGTGTCCTGGTAGAGTGAGACCCTTACCTCCCACCAGTCTGTCTGGGGCCCTGCCTACTCCCACAGGGAAAGATACTTGGTCCATTAGCTGCTCAGGAAGTTTGATCTTGTTTGAGTTTAGCTTCCTTCCATTCTTCCACCTTCCTGCCCATCATTGTGAGGGGCTCAGACTTCAGTGGTGGAGATGGATCCTGTGTTCTGTAGTCTAGTCAGTTAAGATCCCAGTGGGAAAGAGACGGTCTTATTGATTGGTGATGCCTGCTTGCTTGGATTGGTTGATGATGTCTGACCTGAAACAGAGATGGTCTTGGCTGGATCAGGTGTGGTTATCATCTCTGCTTCTTAACATATCCTGAGCCAGGCTGCACATGGACACTTGTGAAGGAGTCAGGGCTCCCAGAGGCGGATTATACAGTTGAGTTCTGGCAGGAACTCATGTGGGTCTGAGAGAGGGGCAAAAAAAGATGCAGACCCTGATAAGCCCAGAGGCATAGCTCAGTAAAATCATAAGCTAGGGGAACCTGAGGTTCTTCAGAAAACTTGCTAAGGCCATCTTGCTGCTGGTCATTCAGAAGTGGACAGAACCTGGGACATGCTGTGCCACATTCCCCCATTTGTGAGACCAGAGTCACAGGACTACCTCTGTCTGGGGGACCATGGAATACCCAGTGTGTTAGAACAGGTGTCCAGGGCAAGTGTCTGGCACACAGTTGGTTCATAATCTGTAGCATCACATCTACCATCCATGTCCCCATCTTGTCCCCATGACCTGGTACTGTGGCTGGCACTGGGCATGTGAGAACTGTGGTGGGACTGCAGTAGAATTGGCTTTGTCTCATCCAGGAATCCCAGGTGTGGCTATACATGACCCTGGCAAGGGGACTGTCCCTCAGGAGGTCCTGATTTCTTACCCAACAAGTATGGGCTTTGGACTGACATGGTACCTGTTTCACTTATAGGGTTCCCAGAGCTGATGCCCAGGGGACTGGCCACCTGTAGCTGAGCTCTTTGATGGCATGATGCTCTCTCTGCAAATTTTAACTCCTTATCCCCAGGTCCAGGCCCAGAACAGTCCTAGAAAGTGCTGGGAACTCACTGGCCTTAAGGGATGGTCCAGGGACTGGCCTGTGTGTTGAACAGAGGAAAGGAAGAAGCCTATGGTTGCAGAGTGCTGCTGTGGTAGCCAGAATAGGGAGGGCTCTTCAGAAGAGGTGGCATGCAGGTTGACAGTGACCTGGTATCTCCGGTCACAGCCCTGATGTCTGGCCTGTGGTGTAGTGCTGACACCGTGAACACCTGTAGGGTGGAAGCAGTGGATTAGCAGCACACCCTGCCCTTCCTTCCGGGAGCTTCAGTCCAGATCTGTCTCAGGCTGATAGTGTTGCTTCCGGCCTCTTTCAGCAAGGACAGCCAGCTACTGACCAGATTCCCTGGAGATAGCACCTTTCTCTGCTTTCCTAAGCACTGTTCTTGCCCCCGACTAACTGTGAGAGGCACTTTTACAAAGACCCTGTTGGAGAATGCCAAACATATAGGAAAAAGGGGTTTTTGTTGTTATTCAGAGGCTCTGCTTGCTTGGGTGGGAGTGGATGCCCAGCCCGGCGACTGCACAGTGTGGAGACTTTTGTCCCCAGAGCCTGAATTTTTCTGCTTTGACTGCAGAGCTCTGCCTAGGGTGTTAATGTCAAAAGAAGGAAAAGTGGGTAGATAAGACAAAAGGAGCCAGCCAGAGTCTCTTTCTGCATGAGAATAGGACTATTTCTACCAGCTGATCCCAAGCTGGCCTCTCTGTGTGCTCCCTTTGATTGGCTGTTTGGGCTGGGTGCTAACCAGGCCTCCTCCTCTCCCTGCCTGGCACACACTAGAAGTCTCCAGTGTTGCTGGGCTGCAGAGATTGGACAGGATAAACAGAATTTCCTCAAAGTTTTAGAGCAGAGAAGAAACCTAAAGTAAAGCATTTGCCAAGATGGCTCTCTGTAGAAGATGCTTCTAAAATGTCTTTTTCATCTTTCGTAATCCAGAAATCTAGGGGTGATAAAGAAAAGCTCTGTCCTTGGGGTCTTTGGATCCATGTGGAAGGCCAGTGCATCTCCACAGTCTGAGTTGTGAGTAATGCAGGAGGGGCTGGGGGCTTTGGATCTCATAAGATGAGACTGCTAGCAAAAGGGAGGTTGAGAATATGGATTTCTTCTTCCACTACTTTTATTTCTTACCACAAAATAGCATGTTAAAGGCAGACTTTTACTGAAAGACCCGAATTCTACTATCTGAGCCTTCTGTCTGGTGCTTTCCTTTTCTCCCCTGGCTTCACAGGCTTTGTGTCCCCAGGGTATGTGTGGCCTTCTGTCCTTGGAGACAGAGTCCTCTGTGGACTGCAGGACTTGACTGCTGGGTCTGCTCTGCTGAAGATAGTAGCTAGCTAGACAGGGGCACACTGAAGAAACTGCTAACTCCTCTTGTCATGGCTGGCAGGGTGGCCTGAGGTTCTGGTGAGCAAAGCCCCTGTGTAGGCACCCCGCTGGTGGAGATGTCTGCACTTGCCAGGAGTGGTGCCTATTGCAGGCTGCCAGTACTTGGGGAGTCTTCCGAGGTGTCCACTTGGAGGGTGGCATCTGGGGCAGTCAGAGGAGACAAGGGCTCACTTGGGGATGTCCTCTTGGCCCTAGGATCCATGAGTTCTGGTATCTTGGTGGTGAAGAACAGAGGCTGAGAGCTAAGAGCCCTGGAGGTGGCCCTTGGCTTGAGCAGGGACCATAAGAGAGATGGAAATCGAGGTAATGGAGAAAGAGGCCATGCACATGGGCTTGCTGATACTCCATAAGGGAGCTTTGGAAACGATGGACATTTAGGCGAGGACTAGCAGGAACAGGTGCCATGACTTGCTCTGTAGTTGAGAGTCTGCCAACAACTCCAGTAGTGAAGAAACTCAGTGTCAGACACACCTGTAATTCAGGGTACCTTATTTTCAATTGCGTGATGGGTTTCAACTTTCAGGCATTATTTTATCATGTTTTAGTCCCTGTCAGTGAGAAGGATATGGCTTCTCTGTATGTCAGCTTGTTTACAGAAAAGGAACAGTTAATGTTATTCATTTTGTGGGGTTAATTAAAAGAAGGCCTGGCTGCTCAGCAACTATGAGCTGCAGTTGGATTTGAACTTGAACTTGGAGCCCAGCAGGCAAGCTAACATGATGTTAAGAGAGGAATGCTGCCCCTGAACATTTGGGAGTGAAGTAGATGGCCAAGGCTGGGCAGTGTGATGGGAGTTGATTTAGGGTGTTGGGGACAGGAGTCCTGCTCACATGGGCAGATGGCAAATGATTTGGCCAAGTGGGGTGTCTATCCTGGGGACTCTAGCATGTGTGGCTTCTTTTGCCCTGGATAGAAGGCCAACTTGTTCTGGGGTGGGGCAGAGGCCTGGCCTATCCTCATCATGTGGCCTCTGATGACACATCCAGGTTTACTGATCCACCCAAGACCCCACTGATGGGCATTTCCCAGCAAAAGGTCAGGGTGGTGCAGCAGGTGGGGATCCCTGGCACAGCTGGAGATATCAGCATCCAAAGCTGGAGCCCCAGGCATGACTTGAATTCCTGGGCTCTTGCTCCAGGCGTCTGACCTTTTATGCTTCATGGAATTGGAGATGAAGAAATTTATGCACTACTGTGAGCTCTTCTTCCTGATTTTTAGCAAATGAAAGCCAGATAGTATTGGGGAATTGGGTGCCCTCCTTGAGGAGGGGGGCCCACACGGTGGCCAGGTGCACCCTACTGCAGAGGGCAGAGGTGTCCCAGGCACACAGGCATCCCCCTAGATGCTGGGGAGTTTGTAGGGCACAGGTCCTCACGTTCTGTGCTCAGCAGAGCAGTGCTCCTCATCACCTGAGCTGTGAGTTTCTCTTGTAATATAAGGAGCCAGAATGACCCCTCCTCTTAGCATGGTTGGGATCAGGAGGGGCGTTGTGGTGAGAGCTTCTCACAGTGCCGGATGGGCTCAGGGGAGATATGACCCTTCCCATGAAGGACTCCCCTCCCACCTCCATATCCTCTGGGCTCCCGAGTGGCTTGGGTGCTGAGGCCCCTGTGTTGGTGGTGACCCTTGGCTGTAGGATCTGTCTGCTGTTCCCCAGCTTTTCCTGAAGTGGTCCCAGTGAGAGTGGGAAAGGATGTCACCCCTGATTTCTAGCTCTGCCCAATCTCAGTGAAACCTGGGGTGGCTGTAGTATGGGCCTCTGGGTCCTGGGAATCAAGGAGACCAAGAGCCCTTTACAGGCTGGCCATGGGCCCTGGGCTGGCTCCTTCCCCGCCCCCTCTTAGGCAGTCTCCAGGCTCCACAAGCAGCTGGCTTTGGTTTTCCCCATGTTTTTCCAATTATGTGGATTGGGCTAAAAACAGCAGTAGCGGGGGCCTTATTTGGGAGTTGCCAGTTGTCCTCCAGAGCTGCTGCTCTCTTGCTGCCAGCATCTCGGTGTCCTGCTCCTTGTGGACCAATCTCTGCCGTTTTGACTTGTCACCTATCCACACCTTCCTTGTGGTTTAGGCCTGCATGTCTCCTGCAGTTCAGGGCCACAGATGACTAGGACAAGTGACTTGTCAGGTCCTCGAGGCCCCAGGTCACATCCAGAACAGGACAAGGCAGAACTGGCTGCCAGACCCAGCACTTTCCACCCAGACTGCCCCTCTGCAGACAGGGTCAAGGCTAAATGCCAGGATGGGCATTGGGTATAGATTTAAGATTTATAGTCCCTTGCTGTGCTCCTTCAAGACATTTTTTTTTTTTTTTTTTGTCCTTTTTTGTTTTTTAGGGGGTCACTAGGAATCAAACTCAGGACCTTCTGCTTGCCAGGCTACATTGCTTGCCCAGGACGTGGTTTTGACAGATGTTTATCAGGGACAGGAAACAAGAAGAGTTTGGCAAGGCAGTAGGAATAACAGAGGGCTACACTGTTGGGTCTGACAGGCAGGAGGACCCAGCCAGCCCCTCACGTCTGTCTGTCTGAGTGGATTAGCTGAGGTAGCACGGCTGAAGCTCCGGGCCTAGAATAACGGGCCTGTTTGTTCTCAGAGTCTGGGCAGCTCGTCACTTATCAGGGAAGTAGGTCAAAGGGAAAAGAAAGGAGGCCCTTTGGGGAAGTCTGCATGCTGGCCCTGATTGGCAGTGACTTTGCAAACAGAAGGCGGCTGCTGTTCCCAGCCACGGACCGTGAATTTTTAATAGCAAAAAAAGAGAAAATGATCGTCCCGTGCAGGAAGCAGTGGGGCCAGCCTGAGTGCTGACATTTTTCTTTGTAACCAAGGTACAACTTGTAGACAATAATAATGCACACATTGTAAGTATGTATTTCGATTGGTTTTGACAGTTGTGTACATCTGCATAACCACCATCCCAAACCAGATATAGAACATTTCCACCTCCTGGAAAATTCTCTGGTGTCCCTTGGCACCCTGCCCCTTCCCCACAGAGGCAGCCCTATCCTGACTTCTGTCATGGAGAATTAGTTTTGCCTACTCTGGAAGGATACAGCAATGGAACCCCATAGCAAGTACTCTTTCTCAACACTTCAAAAGCCAGAAGAGGAATGGGAAGCACCCATGTTCTTAGAGAGAACACCGGTCCTGAGGCTGGGGCCACAGGCCAGACACAGCCTCCTAGGTGCGGTGAGCTCTGCAGAGCTCTGCCATGGTCACCTCTTGCTATTGGTATTGTCCCCCATCTGGCTGATGTCCCCCTTACTCCTGCAGCCTAGGCTCAACACCAGCCTCAGGCCTTTCTGGAGCTTAGATCTACTTCAGAGTCCAGTTTGGGAATCCCAGGGTCTAGGATGGAAGGAATCCCCCTCTTCCCTCCCTGCCCAGGCCTATGTACCTTAGGGTAGCAATCTCTAGAGGTGCTGTGAGTGAGCCAGCTAGCACTTTGAGCCAGCAGCTAGCCTTTCAGAGAGAGAGACTAGAAGGCACTAGCGTTTTTTTTTTTTTTTTTTTTGTCTTTTTTGAGACAGGGTCTCGCTATGCAGTTGAGGCTGGTCCTGAGCTCACTTTTGTAGCCCAGGCTGGTCTCGAACTCGCACCAATCCTCCTGCCTCAGCCTCCCAAGTGCTGGGATTACAGGCGTGAGCCACCACGCCCGGCAAGGCACTAGTGTTTTGCCTCTCCTCTGCTTACTTTTCCCTACCATTCCATGGCAGTGGGCCATAACCTTTTCTTTTCTTTTTAAATTTATTTTTTATTTTATTTTATTTTTTTCTTGTTTCAGAACTTTTGTTTGTTTATTTATTTTTATGGCTGGCTCAGCCTGCCCTGAGGGCAGGGCTGGCACAGCATGTGGTGCCTATAGCTGCCTGCAGGCGCTTTTAGACCACTGAACCATCCTGCCGGGCTAGGCCATGACCTTTTCTCTGGCCTGCTACAGAGCTCCCTTCTCTGCACTGCTGTGCCCACTGCCTTGAGCACCTCCTAGGTCTGCTGTCCGGTGTTCCCCAGGCCCCCTGTACACATCAGCTCATGCACCACAACTCTGGCTCCCGTTCTAGCCCTTCTAAGAGGGATGGCAGGCAGGTTGGCTCTGCTTCCACCTCTACTGCAAGGGTAAGGAGGGATTTTGGACCAGTGTCTGAGCCCAGGAGTAGGGGCTGGGTATCATTAAAAGAGGTCCTCTTTGTCCTTCTGCATCCTCAAGATATGGGGACTATTGCAGAATCTTAAGTTCTGGTTTTGCTCTTCACCCTGTGGCTGTGAGTATAGGTTCATTGTGCCTTGTCCACCTGGTACTATTGAGTAGGATCCTCCTCAGAAGGGCCTTACAAGCTGCGAAGTGGTCTGTACTTGAGATCCAGCTAGCTGAGTTGCCAGTGATGTAGAGAAATGGAGCTTTCATGTGGTTCTGTCCACTGCATTACCTGGGTTGCAGGCAGCCACTGAGGCAGGGCAGGTCATGGTGTAAGAACATCTGTTGTGGGCTTCTGTGGTGGGCACAGCTCTGAGCCCTGCCCTGGCTCATGCCTTGTAGAAGCCGCATGGAGTGCACTTAGGGGTAGTCTAACTTCCTGAAGAGTGGATCTGCAGCTCACGGTGTTGAAGCACATCACAGCCCGAGAGAAGGAGGTGTAGATGAAATCTGGGATGAGGTATCCAGGCCCAGGTGCTGTCCCTTTTAACCCCTCTCTCTACTACCTTGGGTTCCCTCCCACAGAGAGATTCCCAGGACCCTGGCACAGAGAGACCTGGGTTTGCATCAAGCCATAGAATAGCCTTGGAAGTTACAGAATAGCAAAGACATTCACTGTGGTTTTTGAGCACCTGCTATATGCTTGGAGAGAAGGGACCCTGTGATGGCATTTTTAGGAATTGAGCACATGTCCCGTTGGTCAGGACAGAGCCTCCTCCCACACTGCTAGCTATTGTGTTCTTCCCCACACCCAATTCCTACGTTTTAGAAACTTGAGCTGCCCACCTTTCTGCATGCTTGATTTATCGTCTCCTGATAGAGTCCCTGAGTGTGTTTGTGCCATGGGATGAGGGCCCTACACTGAGGCTGATGTCACAAGGTTATTGTGGAATCTTCATCCCCACTGGAGGGTCTTGTCCCCCTGTCCTACACATGGAATACACAGGTCAAGTTGCTTGCTCAAGTTTTTTCAGTGAGGAAGCAGGACTGGGAGCTGAAGTCAGGTCTATCTGCCCTGGGAGCTGCTGTGCTGACCTTTGGTTGGTGCTGCCTGGAGTAAGCTTACCCACTGGCCTGAGGGTTGTGGTAGGGACAATGGGGAGGGCAAGGGCAGGCAGCAGAAGACCGTGTGGGTGTGGGAGGGGAGGGGCCAGCCTCCAGGGGCTCCCAGGGAGCCTCAACTGTTTTGCTTCTCACCGGCTGACTTCATCATTTTGGAACTGAGCAGACAGAGCCCAGACTTTAGGCCAGGTATTATGGGCCCCTCCTGCTGGGCTATAGCCTTCCTGATCATGCTTGCTGGGTGGCTGGGCTGCACAGCTGTTTAGACCTCGGGTTGCAAGCAGAGCCAGTAGTGGGCCTGGCCACTTCCTCTTTTCCTTGTGACCCTGTGGTCACTTGCAGTGGTTTCCCAGGCCAAGGTGCTAGGCTGTGGTCTCAGCATTTGTCCAACCACTCACCCCAGGGGGGCAATGGAGAAACTTAATCGATTGCTTAAAAAACAAAACTAATCTGGCTGCCCTCCAGATGGGAAGCCGCCTGGCCAGGCTGTTTATGGCCTCAGCAACTGCAGAGTGGACGGTAGCCGTGCTATGACCTGGTCTGCCCACACAGCCCCAGGCCCAGGAGGTGACCGCAGTTTGCTATACCTCCTGTGGAGGCAGCTGAGCAGGAGACCCAGGAGCCAGGAACAGAGTGGGGCAGGCGTCAGGGAGGTGGAGAGGGCTGGCTCTCAGTTTTCCTCCAGATTTCAGCTTGCCATTGCCAGCAGGGAAAGAAGTCGGAAAACAGCCATGCTGGGATAATGCCTGCTGTGGTGGGAGCCGTGGTGGGGATCCAGGCCCACTTGGGGCAGTCTGTGGCCCTGCCATGGGCTGCAGTTGGTTCCATGTGGGAGGGGTGTGATGTCCGCTGTGGCTGCTCCGATGGCCAGGCCCCTGCTGCAGTGTCGGGGGGCTGGGGGCCTTGGCTGCTGGTCAGGCCACGCCCTTGTGCATGCTGTTTTGCCTGTTAGGAGAAAACCCTTTTCCCATGGTGGGGCGTGGAGAGGATTCACCCTTGGTGGCTTTTTAGTTCCCATGTGCCCAGCAGCCTGTTCGAATACCTCCTGGGGAGAGGCTGCAGAAGCTGCTAGGACATACTTCTGGGACTGCCCTTCTCTTCCTCATGCTGTTGTGTCACACATGCTCAGAGCCTGGAAGCCAAATAGGCTGCCCAGCCCCAGCCCCAGCCCCATACCATGAGCAGAGAGCAGTGTGTGCAGGCAGATCCTTTCCCGGGAAGAAATTGCTGCCCCACGTACCTGCCTAGATAGGCCTCTTTTGCCTGAGTTTGAAAGCCTGTTTTTTTTTCTATTACAAAGTAAAATCGTGTTTACTGTAGAAAGGCAAAAGCAATTAGGAAAATGAAAACAACCCATAATTTTGTCACCCAGAGATAGCTGTTCTTCATGTTTTCTATTCATTTTAATGCATATATTCAAATCTACTTGTGCATGGTTTGTTCACGTTATGTGAATCTGTGTGCTGTATGGTGTCTGGTGTTCCCCACTTAGTGTTGTATTTTCTGTGTCATGAACTCTTCTCTGGAGCCTGGTGATCTACACCTGTCATGGAATCCGGAATGCTCTTATTTATTTATTTAAGAATTTTTTATTTTATTTATTTATTTTTTTTCTTGTTTTAGAACCTTTGTTTGTTTATTCACTGATTTTTATGGCCCGCTCAGCCCGCCCCGAGGGCAGGGCTGGCACAGCATGTGGTGCCAAGGATCAAACCGCGTTCCCTGAAGCCGCCAAAGTTTTCCCGAGCAGGCACTTTAGACCACTGAGCCATCCCGCCAGGCCTCATGAATGCTCTTATTTGAAATAAACTTTTTGGGCCTGGCGGGATGGCTCAGTGTTCTAAAGCGCCTGCTTGGGAAAGCTTGGGCGGCTTCAGGGACCGAGGTTCGATCCCCGGCACCACATGCTGCGCCAGCCCTGCCCTCCGGGCGGGCTGAGCCGGCCATAAAAATTAGTGAATAAACAAATAAAGGTTCTGAAACAAGAAAAATAAAAAAATAAAAATATTTTAAAAAATAAAATAAACTTTTTCTTTTTACTTCCTTGCTTTTGCCTGCCTGCCCCACCTCATCCTCCCTCTCCCTATCCCTCATTCACCCCCTTCTCTTTCCCTCCCTCCTTCCCTTCTCCCTCTCTCCGTCCCTCCCTCCTTCCCTTCTCTGTCTGTCTGTCTGTCTGTCTGTCTTCTCATCTCTTCTTTCTACGTTTTGTGGGGCATCTAAACTGTTCACAGGTTTTTTTAATGTATCTGGTACAGGTCTCACTACACAGCTCATACTTGTAGTGATCCTCCTGTTTTCGGCCTCCCCAGCACTAGGATTACAGGTGTGTAGAGCGCCATGCCTAGCTCAGTGGCTGGCTCAGCGTGTCTGGGGTTGAGGCCAACATGGCATGTGTTGCTGGGAATTGGACCCTGGTCTCTGTACTTACCTAAACAGATGCTTAGTTCACTGTTTGCTGAGCTGTTGCACCAGCCCTCACAGGATCTTTTTCTTTGCCTTTGGTTTTTGCTTTTGTCATGAAGCTGAGATGACTAAATGTGAACCTGTGAGCATTTCCTCCTGTCTTCAGCCTGTGTCCTCAGAGGTGAAGTGACATGGCCAGAAGGCCCTCATGTCCACAAAGCTGTGGCTGACTTACAGCCTTGAGGAAGTAGAGCTGCCCCCACCTTGAGAATTAGAGCTATCCACCTGTGTGATGACCATGGACCCACTCACTCTACTTGTGTATTCCTTTCTTTTCATGTTTGTTTTTTTATGTAAATTTATGATAGCCGGGCGTGGTGGCTCATGCCTGTAATCCCAGCACTTGGGAGGCTGAGGCAGGAGGATCAGTGTGAGTTCGAGACCAGCCTGGGCCACAAAAGTGAGCTCAAGGCCAGCCTGAACTGCACAGTGAGACCCTGTCTCAAAAAGACTAAAATAAAATATTTATAAAATTTTAAAAAATAGTAATAAATTTATGATTGCTGCCCATTTATTGTTAGGAGTTAGTGTTTAGTTTTGTTTTGCATTTTAGGTGACTGGTTGTATACCTTTTATTTAAAAACAAAAACAAGGGGGCTGGGGAGGTAGCTCCGTAGCACAAGTGCCTACCTGGCAAGTACAAGGTTGTGAGTTTGAGCCCCAGTCCCACAAAAAAAAAAAAAAAAAAAAAAAATCTAATGGCCAATAAACCAAATGGCAAATACTGAGAATTCCGTGTGCTGCTTTTTCCTGCAGTGCCTTTAGTTGCTGGTACACAAGTCACACACTTCTTGTACAGTGGCTTTCACTCAGCAGCCTGTGGACTCTAAGATGCATGGCCTACTTTTATGCATCTCAGGAACTCAGAATGCTGTTTACCCTTCTACATGGCTCAGAAGAAAACCAAAAGAATAATGTATTGTGACATGTGGAAATGATATGAAGCTCAGATGTCAGTGTCCCATACATGAGTTTCATTTGCTAGATGTGTTGCCTGTGACTGACTTCTTTCCTGCTGCATGGCAGTCTCGATGGAGACCATCATGGCCTATTGCACTGAAAACATTTACTCTCTGGCCCATTATGGGAAATGTTTACTGATCCATTTCAAGACATAAGATGGCAGGATCAGCATCTGCTGGGTTGGTCATATGAGCTTTGAGAACATCCTCTACTCGGCTTTCATTTATTGGTTGGAGTCCTGCTGTGTGTGTAACATGCTCATTGTGTGGAGCTTTCTAGGGGACAGCTAGGCTCAGAGCTGCCCTGGTGTCCTGCACATGATCTGTTCTAGAGAAGAGTTGTATCTCATGGGACGACTCTTGTTCCTTTGTCAACACCACCCTCCAGGCTCAGATCAGACCAGATGCCTCCCTCATAGGGCCCCCTTCTGCAGACTGGCTCTGGGTGTCATTGACCTCTGTGCCTTTGCCCGGGCCTCCCTTCTGCCTGGAGTTCCTTCCCTGCATCTGCCTGGTACATTGGCCATGGTCCGTCTATGGAAGCTTTCCTGTGTGTCTTTACCCTGCCAGCTGGTACTGCTGGAATTATGTTCCTCAAAAGTATTGTTGAGAGCTGACCTGGAACCTATGATCTGATTTGGAAATGGGTGTTTGGAGATGTGATAAGGTGGACCTGCGATGTGCGGGAGCACTACAATTTGAGTTATTTACATGAGACACACGGGGGTGGGGGGGGGCTTCAAAATGCCATAGCAAAAATGGAGTAATGCCACAGCAAGCTAAGGGATGCCAAGTATTTCCAGCAATACCACGAGCCAGAAGAGTGGAAAGGAACCTCTCCTAGTCCCTTGAGAGAGAGTTCATCCCTGCTAAACTTGACCCTTCACTTCTGGGCTCCAGAACTCTGAGGGAGGGAATTTCTGTAGCTAAAAGCCACCCAGTTTGGGGTAATACCCTGCAGCAGCCTCCTTCATGTTCCATTGTGTCCTCATGGTCAGGGTTGGCAACAGCTTGGCTGGGACAGGATGGCAGGGAGGGATGGTGTGGAGCCAATGTGTCTGTGCTGTTGGGCCGTCCATCCCTCAGGATAGCTCTTATGTGTTGGACAGAACTCTCTTTCTGGGGAGGCAGTGCCCCGCCTGGCCTGGGCCCCATTCTCTTTGCCTGGTCCCGTAGCAGGGTGCTGTCCTTCTGTCCCATGTGCATACAGGCGAGAGTAGAGACCCAGGAGGCTGCAGGGTCTACTGGGGCCAACAGGGAAATCTTTATTTGGCAATGGGACCACAGTGGCAAAGCTGTTCATTGAAACAGCCCCTAAGAAAACCATTCGGCCAAACTATGAGATTTGAAACAGTTTAATTCTCTGATGCTTAAACAAGCTCCTATCTAGGCTCAATAGCCAGTGTCACAGAGGGGGCCTGTGTCTCTTCTCTCCATAGCCAGCACTGCCTCTTGTATCTGCCCCACCTACCCCAAGCCCCTCAGGCCCACAATCAGGACTGCTGCTTGGGCCTTGCCACCAGAGAACCCTTTTAGAGACTACCTGTGGGCACCAGTCCTGGCAAACATTGGCAGAACACAGGCCAGTAGTATATGCCATTCACCTAGTCCTGGACAGAGTTGTTCACTGCTGTACTGGGGAAGGCTTAAGGCTGAGCCTCAGCTCTCAGGCCTTCTGCTCCTGTTCTGTGTGTTTTTATTTGGCCAAACTAAAAAAGCCTCCAAAGTCCTGAAACCTAAGGGTGTCAGAGAAGCATCTTGGGAGTCAGTAAACACTTATGGACTCATCCCTGCAGTGAGGAGCTGCTTCAACCATAGCCTTACTTCTGGTCGTTCTCAGGTGTGTGGAGCATGGGCTCCCTGGCAATGGGACACGCCTTAAGCTTTGTGTTGACCTAGTGTCAGGGTAGTCCTGTGTGCTGCGCCCTGCTGACTCTGGGTCTGTGTGGAGCACCTCCAGGATCCTCAGTGTGATGACAGGCTCTGAGCCAGAAAGTATACTCAGCCCTAGGAGGCTCCCTTTGTACCCCGGACTCAGCCGTCCTTTGCAGCACTAGCTCTCATCTGTGGCTGTGTGTTCTTTGGTGGTCTTGCGCACATACAGTCTCTTGTTCATTTACGTCTGTGAACCCAGGAAGAGTCCAAGTCTGCCTTGCTCACACCTCCATGGGTCTGCAGTGTGGCCTGAGGAAATCTGGGAGGAGGACTGAGCCAGCCAGGCAGCAAGTAAGACATGTGCATCCTGCCTGTGCCTGCTGCATGGACTGCAGTGTTCAAGGGACCTTACCTCCCACTTATGCTCTTTGGGCATTAAGTTCTTTATTAGTTAGTGGGACATGGTCATACTTGGTGTGAAGATCGTACTATGTTAGGTGACAAGTTTCCTGTGGCATGTCCTGCAGAGTTAGGATGAGACCCTCTTTTAGACAGAGGGAGTTTGACATACAAACCTGATCCTTGGCTCAGGAGCCTAACAGCCTCTCTGGGAAGTCTTACAAGCACCCCTTTGGGCAGGGACTTTCCTGGCTGGGCCCTGGGTACTCTCTCCTCCTGTCTGACTAAGCTGGAACTCGACATGACATGTGGTTCACAATATCCTTGATGTCAGAGCTAGATGAGGACATAGCTGTATTGGGTCTGGGTAAGTCCTCAGTGTAGATGAGGAATTGGGCTCAGAGATGGCCAGGACCCTGCCCAAGGCCACACAGAAGTAACCAGACAGGTTTCTGTCCTGCTTCTGCCTGCTTGTTCTGGGATACAGAGACTTCTCTGGACAGGCAGGCTTGGTGCCTCCTCTGGGTGCAGTGCTGTGTGAAAGGGCACATGCTAGGATCCCAGGAGCCTGTAGGGGTGGCACCTTGGCAGGGGGCCAACTGGTGGGGGCAAGATCCACCTGTCCACTGGGATAGAGGAGGCAGGACCGGCTTCTCAGAAGAGTAGGAAATGTCCTGTGACCTGGGCCTTGACAAGTCAGATGTCAATAAAGCATTTTGGAAATGGAGCCTGGAGAGCAGATTTTGTTGAAATTCAGAATTTGTTTCCCTGGCCAGTGGATACCAAGTCAGAACTTCTACATTCACCTCCGACTAACTTGAATTTGAACCTCAGTAGGCTCCATTGTGGTTGGGCCCTTGGGACATCTTCTGAGAGCTGCCAGTGCCTCTCTTGCCCTGCCTGTCTGCCTTAGTTTCCCTAGTCTTGAGTTCAAGAAGCTGTTGCATATGCGCCCTCTAGTGGAAGCATCAGCTTCTGAATTTGGGTTTGGAGTAGGCATCAAGAGTGGCCTAGCTCTTGCTTGAAGAACAGGGTACTAGAACCCTGGAAGCACCTGCTCTCAGATTTCCATCTCCATGGCAGGAAGCTAACACCACTTGTGGAGGGTACAGCTTTGCCAGGCACCATGGAAACTAGGCAGTGGGCCTAGGGACCAAGGTATGAGGGCCGACCCTCTCATCCTGCTTTGTGATTGGAGGGGAGTGTCCCTGGAATGCTGAAAGTTGTCTCTGGCCCTGACATCCTTCTGTGGGTCCTTGAGACCACACTGGGCAGGAATAAACAAGTGAATGGTGACTCAGCTGTGTAGGACAGGGCCATGTCCTGACCCTAGCAGCCTTGGGAGGCTTCTGTACTGGGGGCAGAGGGGGTAAACTGGGCTCTCCAAGAATGCATAAGGCTCCGTGTGCATCTTCTGTTGAGGGTTTTGATAAATCTCCATATTGGGGCCTAGGACAGGGTTAGCAGTGTTCATGTGTTATGTGGGAGCTGCTTTTAAGGTGTTTAGGCCTTCTGGCCTAGGGATTGGGAGCATGTGGGAGGCAAGCCACAGAGCTCAGAGGAGACACTCGTAAACACTCATCCCGGACCCTGCTGTAGAGATCGGAGTGGCCTCTGCAGCTAGAGTGGGTGGGATAGGCTCCTGAGAGGGTCCTGAGGTTTGCTGACCACTGGACTAGAGATGCATGCAGGGTGACAGTTGCATCTTGTCTTGGTTACCTTTCTGGTTGTGGAGACAGAGTACCACACACCCACAGTTAAAGGAGGAAAGGTTTATTTAGCTCATAGTTGGTGAGGTTTCAGTTCATAAACGAAAACTGTAGTAGTTTCAGTTCATAGTTGGCTGGCTCCAAGGCAGGATGGCATGGTAGAGGGGCATCACAGAGGGGCATCGCAGAGGGGAAACAGTTCACGGCAGGCAGAGGGCAGCAAAGCAAGCAGCAGGTGACTTTTTTTTTTTCTTTTTTCTTTTTTTTTTGGTATTAAGGATTGAACCCAGGACCTTCCACTTGCCAAATAGGCGCTTATGCTGCTGAGCTATCTCCTTGGCCCACAAGTGACTCTCTTTACTGTCTTTTCTGTCTCTTTTATTTTGTCCAGAGCAGGTAGCACTCACATCTGTAATTCGAACATTGCATTCTGAATCAATCCTAGCATCACATCTTTGATCTTACTCTAGATCCAGCCACTCCTGAAAAGCCCCACCCATGACCCTGTGAGGCTTTGGGGGGACCTCTAGATACAAGCCGTAACACAGCTAATGTGTCTGCAGCAGCCAAGGAGGTCCTGGGTTTGGCTTTCATTACTGATGTGTGTTCTTGGCCTGCTCTGGTGTGATAGGCCATGCACAGGTACCCAAAGAGGAGGTGACTTTCAAGAATGTAACACATCCTTGAAAGGGCTGGCAGATACTGTGTTCTGGTAGAAGAGCGGGCTTTTGCTTGAGGCCAGACTCCTCCTGCACCCAGCTAGTGCCCAGCTTGGTTGCAGGGCATCCAGGGTAGTCTGGCCTCTCTCCTTATTCACCTGCCTAAGTACTGCCCTGAACCCCATCCACTCATATTACGAAGACTCAGTTCAAAGCTGCCTGGCCTCTCGGGCTTGGCTCTAAGGTAAAATGGAGATCCAGATGACCCTGGGGTGGGGGGTGTCAAGGTGTTGTCCTAAAAATGCATTCAAGTGTGTGGATGGGGTCTTGCCTGTACCCTTGGAATCTCTTACCTGTAGGGCCCTGTTCAGTCACTAGGTCTGAGTCCCTTGGGTGATCACTGCATTCTGGTGGCATGTCCTCAAGGCCCTACTATGCAGAATCTACAGAGGCCCAGATGGATCATGACCATTGTCTTGAGCCCTTGGATTCTGGCTCAGATCAAAGCACATGTGACACTTGCCTCTACTTTGGCTACCTGGCATGTCAGATGGGCCCTAAACTTCATGTTAAGTGCTCCTGTCTCTCAGAGCCAGGGTCCCCCCATCAGTGTACCATGCACCTCTTGAGTGAATGAACAGGTTAGTTTGCGGGATGGACAGTGCTTATCCTGCTTGGGTACCAGACGATGGAGCGATACAGGGGCTGTTGCTCCAGGTATAACCACAAGGCCAGAGGCTACCTCCTGAGTGTGACTGGGGAGAGCTTCACACAGGATGTGGTATTGTCATGGAGCCAGGCAGGTGGAGCAGCTATAAAGTGAGGCCCTTTGGGCACTTTGAGGAGTGGGGCTGGCTCACTGGGTCTGGCACCTAGCATTCCAGCAGTACTTGTGCTTTGGGTTGAGGCTGACTTGAGACCAACAGAGGATTTTCAGGGTATAAGGGGGCTGATTGAGGCAGCTCTCACACATGTTTGAAGCCACCCCATAAGAAATAATGCCAGCATCATTGTGCTCTCTGGAGGATGGACAGGTGACCACGGGGAAGAGTTTGCTGAGTGTTGCCTCTTGTACTGAGAGACACAGGGACCTGGCTGGGACCCTCTTCTGCTGTGCCATCCCTGATTCCAGCCTTCTGTGTCTTTCTAGGGGCTGAGGAGGTGCTGCTGCTAGCCCGGCGCACGGACTTGCGGAGGATCTCTCTGGACACGCCAGACTTCACAGACATTGTGCTTCAAGTGGATGACATCCGGCATGCCATTGCCATTGACTATGACCCATTGGAGGGCCACGTCTACTGGACAGACGACGAGGTGCGGGCCATCCGCAGGGCGCAGCTAGATGGGTCCGGGGCGCAGACGCTGGTGAACACTGAGATCAATGACCCTGATGGCATTGCTGTGGACTGGGTGGCCCGCAACCTCTATTGGACTGACACAGGCACTGACCGCATCGAGGTGACACGGCTCAATGGCACGTCCCGCAAGATCTTGGTGTCCGAGGATCTGGATGAGCCCCGGGCTATTGTGCTGCACCCTGTGATGGGGTAAGGCTGGGTAGGGCTGCCTGGGTGCCAGGGGCATCAAGCATGCTGCCCTGGAGCTTTCCCTGGCATCCAAATCCCAGGGGAGGCTTGTCAGCTGCAGAGAGTGGGGTGTGCTGGAGTTTGGATGCAGAGGGTCCAGCTGGTTAGAACTTGCATTTCTTACACTAGTGCTGCTGACGCTGCTCATCCTTGGGGCAGACTTTGAGAAACAGCAGCACGGGCTGTGAGCAGTGCACAGAAAGCCCTGGAGGATGGAGTGAGTCTCTGCTTCCCAAGTGTTAGTTTCCTCATCCTGTATTGCACCAGCCCACTTAGATGACTTCTGTCACATTCATGGTGACAGTGAGGATGGCAGTTGTGTGGCACCTACCTTAGCTCAGTCTCTTCTGAATATACAGTGACTTTTCATCTTACCCCTGGGGTAGGTGCAGTTGTATAGTGGAGGATTCTGAAGCCCAGAGAGATAAGGGACTTTCCCTAAGTCACACAGCCGACAGGTGGCAACTTGGGGACTATTTGAAGAGAGGGCTAGTCATTTGTGAGTGATAGGGCCTGCTGAGGCCCAGAGGGTAGTGACTGAGTGCCTCCCTAATTGAAACATGTACGGGTGGACCCTGAAAGAGGAGATAGGCTTGGGTCAGGATGCTGGGGACACTACCCGTCTTCTGTGTGGGATGTGGCCTGTGGTCTGATGTGCCCTGAGGCAGCCAAAGGACAGTAGTGGTGGCTACCATCTTCAGGGTCCAAGGCTCTGAAGGCAAAGTGTCTTTCTTCTGGGTACCTGTGGCTGGTGGCAGCTGCCTCAATCCTGTCTGGCTATGAAGCTTTTCCTGCCAGAGGGTTCAAGTGTAGAGGCTGAGCAGGTCAAGTGGGTTGTACCCTGGGTGTGTGGTACAGTGCTAGGCAGCGGGTCGGTGCTTGAACAGCCTTTGGTGACTCAAACATAGCAGCAGGTGAACATAGCAGCTCTGTGTTCGTGATGGAAGGCAGGATTGTCACTGGAGCATGATTAGGGTAAGGTGCCACATCACCTGGGGCTCTGGGACAGAGAAGCTAAGCAAGGTGGTGATCAGCTCAGGTGGGGAAGATGTAACCCTGAGGTCAATCAGGAGGCTCAGGACCTACTTTCTGCTTTGCTGCCAATGTACTTGGTCAAGCCACAGACCCATGGGCTTCAGTGGCCTTCATCTGTGAAATGGGCTGGGAGAGCAGACTCCCGAGTCCTTTCCAGCCTTCATTTTGAGTCTTGGGATCCTTAGCTAAATAAGTTTGGCAGTTAGGTGTGGGAGATTCTGGATCTGGATTGCTGAGAAGGAAGGGTATCCACAGGATTGCTCAAGTGTGGCGGCAGCTGAGGCTGTGGCATGGATACAGCTTGGGCTGGTATTTCCACATTGAAATCTCTGCCCCCAGCCACCGCTCAGGACATCACTACCTTCCTGGGGCCACAGATAATCCATTGCCCTTGACACACAAGAGCCCTTCTGTGTCACAGAAGGCTCCACTTGATCTTCTCCTCTGGTAGCCCTCAGATCTGATGAAAGACTGCCCCAGACCCTCAGCAGGGCATCTACTGTCAGCCCAAGGGCCAGATGAGCAGCTGCCTCTGTGAGTACCAGAATATATGTGGTTGTGTCACCCTGAGCCGCCACGATCCCTGTGGGGCACAGGATGCACACACCAGCTGTGGCTCTTCCTGGCTCAGCATGCCAGAGATTTCCAAGCCCTCCCATGTGATAGTCAGGCCAGGAAAGGGGTCACGCTCAGCACTGGGGAGGTGATAGAGGTGAGACAGGCACTGTCACGGGCACTTGCTTCTTCCGCAGCCTCATGTACTGGACAGACTGGGGGGAGAACCCCAAAATCGAGTGTGCCAACCTGGATGGGCGGGAGCGGCATGTCCTGGTGAACACCTCCCTTGGGTGGCCGAATGGCTTGGCCCTGGACCTGCAAGAAGGCAAGTTGTACTGGGGAGACGCCAAGACAGACAAAATTGAGGTGAGTCCAACTGCAGGGAAGATGTGAGGATGGAGGGGAAACCATACAATACGGGTGCTTCGTGCAATTCCTGGACCCAGAGGCCGGGTCTGCCCACACTTGTGCCTGTCCCATGGAGCTGGTGTGGGCATGGAAGTCCCTTTGTCCGTCATTTTGGCAATGGAATCCTTGGAAATAATTTATGGCACTACTCTCTGATGCACAGAGAGGCCTTGAGAAGGTCAGCATCGTGTTAGCGACCTTGCTCCACCTTCTGTGATAGCATCACGGGAACGGGGTGGGAGGCCGCCTCACTTCTGCTGCTTAACTTATTTCAGAACACAGAGTTACCAGAAAGAAACTAAGTGGATCCTCACATATCCAGCCTGCGGCTTTTAAGACATAAAACACTGATGTTGCTAAAGCCAGAGGCCGTCACTGTTCTGAATTTACTAATTCACTCCCAAGTGGTTGAAGACAGCTTGGGGTTTTTAGATGACCTGGGTGTGCCCCCCTCCCCTTGAGTAGCATGTAGTCTTGTTCTATGTGGTTTGTATGGTTTAACTGAAGTGGTGTCATCCTATATGGGTTCTTCAGCAGCTTGTGCTTTGCTCACCATGTAGCCTTTTGCACAGGCTTTTTTTTTTTTTTTTTTTTTCCTTTGAAGTACAAGCAATGGCAGTTACATCTGTCCTTGTCCCAGGTTTGTCCCTACTTTTGGTTCATTTTCCTCTGAGAGGATACCTCCCTCTGTTCTGGTAACTTCTAGACAATCCTGGGGCACTAGTGTGTTTGTATCACTCCCTGGTGATGTCACCATGAGGGCTGTCACTGGGTACCCTCTTCTTCTGGGTGCTGGAGGAGGCCTGAACTAGGCAGCTTTCAGAGTATGGGTAGGGTGACATCATGGACATATGTCTGTCACAGGATTTCAGACCCTGCTTCTCAGTGGGAGTAGCCTTGGTGCTGCTGGGGACCAGAACTTTGGACTTTGGGCTTCTTGTCCCCAAAGACATGAAAACCCAAGAGGCTATATGATTGTAGCCATTTCCTGGTGGAGCTCCTTATAAATGGCCTTTCCTGTTGTTTAAAAAGAAAGGACTTTGTGAAGGATTTGGTGGCATGCATCTGTAATCTACCAAGGAGCTATAATATATTATAGCTACTAGGGAGGCTGAAGCAGGAGGGTTGTGTCTTAGTTACTTTTTACTCGTTGCTGGGACAAATACCCGACACTCAAAATGAAGGAAGGAAAGGTTTATTAGCTCACAGTTACTGGAGGTTTCAGTCCATATTTGGCTGGCCCAAAGCTGAGTGAAACAGGGCAGAGAGCATCCAGTTC
>PVJA010023573.1:13441-32975 GCA_004027025.1 Myocastor coypus | reverse complement strand
TAAAATAAAATAAAATAAAATAAAATAAAATAAAATAAAATTCTAAAATATCCCAAGTCAATATCTGTTCATAAATCTCTTTGACTTACTCCAGTTGATTGGACTTCCCTCCCCCACACATCACCATAACACGAAAGCACTGCGTTGGTGTTCTGCAGGGAAGTCATTCATAAAATTGGAAATGGAACTGTCTAGGCATCGACCGTGATATATCCCAAAATTTGTATAATCAGACTTTCTCTCATGCAGGCTGTTATGGTTTATGTCTAGTTGCACCCCCACACACACAAAGCTTCATGTAGTCATTGGGCAGGGACGTCTATAGATTGAAACTTGATTCATAAATCACTGGGATTATGTGTTTTAGTACTGATGGGATCATTAGTCTGAGTATGGCTGGGACTATGGGTGTGGTCTAGGGTGGATATCCTAAGGCAGAGAGCCTGGTAGGAATATAAAGAGAGACAGAGAGACAGACTAGAGCTGTTGCTCTCTGCTCCCCTGTTTGGTCAATTGCCTCTGTCGAGACTGTTGCTGTTCCACCACCGTGAACTGGATGCTCTCTGCCCTGTTCCACTCAGCCTTGCGCCAGCTGAATATGGACTGAAATCTCCAGTAACTCTGAGCTAATAAACCTTTCCTTCCTTCATTTTGAGTGTCGGGTATTTGCCCCAGCAACGAATAAAAAGTAACTAAGACACAGGCTAAGTGGGTAACTTGGAGGTTGCCATCTGCTGACAATTATATCATAAACAATTACTTATGTAAGGCATATTACCTAAACAACAATGCAAGAACATTTTGTGCTTTTTTCAGAGAGAGCAAGTGAATTTCATCTTTGATCCAGATGCCAATCAGCTGATAGTGTCAAATGTGTCAAGTGTCAAGGGAAATGTTGAGATCGCATCTAGATTCAATAGCACAGAATGCTTAGATGGAATAGGGCCGTTTAGGATGAACACAGCAGAATCACGAATCGGAAATTTTCTACCCTGGACTCAGTCCTCACAGGAGAGGACAGCAGCCTATGTTAAGTAGTTAGGGACAGTCTCCATGCTAGCCAAGCAAAGCAAGAGATACAATCGATGTTTTCCTAATACCCAATCAAGTGCAGGTTGATTTTCAATATCAATATTGACTGTTAGACTAGAGCCAAACTTACGTAGGAAATACAAACCTCCAATTTGCTGCTTAAGCAAGTAATAGGAAAAGAATAAATCACCGTGTTTATAATCATTTGTCCTTGGGATTTATGTGGCATTTGCTTAGTCCATCAATTGTGTTTGATCAAAAAATTAAACAAATGTTGTCTTCAAAAGACTGCTGGCAGAACCAGAAGACAGGATTATATTGCTATAATGCATATTCAGTGAAAGAGAGGAGATAGATAGGTGTGACTCTTCAAACAAAGGAGTCATTACATGTTTATTTTGAGTTTTGCATCTCAAGCAAGACGTAGAAGAAACTGGCCCCAGATGTATGAATATCGCTCCTTTTTTATGTCTTGAGAAAAAGACAGAACATGACAAATTTAACAAATCTTAAAAGTGATAATGTTATTATTAATAAATATAAGCCAGGTGTGGTAGTGGGTGTCTCTAATCCCAGTACTCTGGGATAATGAGGCAGAAGGATTAAAAGTAAAATCCCCCCCCCATGCCAAACAAGGGCCAGAGAAATAGCTCAATAGAATAAGTGCCTGCCTAGCAAGCACAGGGTCCTGAGTTCAATCCCTGGTACCACAACAAAATAAATAAATAAAATAAAATAGTATAATCCCAGAGCAAACCACTTGATGCCTGATGACTTATTGTTTGTTTGTTTCTTTTGTTGTGTTTTTTTGTGGTACTGAGTATCAAACTCAGGACCTTCTGCTTGCCAGGCAGACACCTTATGCCACTGAGCTATCTCCCCAGTTCCTGATGACTTATTGTGACCCAGTCTAGAATTCAAAAAAATTAAAAAAAAAAAACCCAAAGATGTAGCTTAGTACAAAAGCCCCTAGGTACAATCCCTGGTACTTACTTAAACAAATAAAATACAAATGCATTTCTCTTTACAATGTTGAAATACAGGATTCCATTAGCATATGACAACATTTTTCAATGACTCAGAATAATATGTCCAGACTTCTTAGTTCCTACCATTTTCATAGCCACTTTCTTCTTGCTGGGACACAATATTTTATTACTGGAACAAAGAGAAGTTCCTTTGGGTTTGTGTTTTTCACAGATTTCAGTCCATAATTACCCAGATGCAAGATAAACATGCATGGCAGAGAAAAATACCACTTGAGCGCCATGGCCAGGAAGCGGAAAGCAAAGGCAAGAACCAAGGGAAATAGATAGCCATCAGGGTCCCATCCCTGTTACTGAGCTGTTCTGTCCAGGCCCTGCCTCCTCTTACTGCATTCAGCTTAGGGTCATGATGATTCAGTCACCTTCACTCTAGATACAGGGGATTTGGGGACAACAGTCTAGATGCAAAGCCTAGCAACTATTCTGCGGAGAGTACTCTCTCTTTTACTACTACAGATGGATTGAAAGCTGCCAGGGCAATTGGTTTTGCTACTTTTGCTCTCATAAAAGGCTTCATCCTTTGTTAACTGTGAGCTCCCCCTGACTCTGCAGTATAACTCCTCCCCTAGAGACGAAGGTATTGGTGGGCTCATTAGAGGAACTCCAGATACTCCATCAAGATTGTGCACTTTTTCATAATAAATTCAGGTTCTTATCTCTCTGTGCAGTAACTTATATTAGGAACATCAAAACATTACCCTGCTTTTTCACTTTGTTTATGTAATAGTGAAAGAGAAAAGAATTTGGGAACATTAAAATGTGTCCCCACCATTTGATTCCATGAGCTCTCAGAAGAAGATGTGTTTTTAAGATCTCCTAATTTATCACATTCCCATCCCAAATCTTATAAATCAGAAACCTGACCATCTTTTTTTTTTTAGTTTCACTGAAATTTTAAATATTATAGCATGTTGCTCAAAGGGTTAGGTAGATAAAATACATTAGTTAGCTTCTTGCCTCTAAGATACAATATCCAACACTCAGACTTTAAGAAGAAGCCATTTAATTTGGCTGACAGCCAATAGGTATTCAGTCTGTGTTAGGTCATATGCACACATGTCATGGCACAAGGGTCTAGTGAAACAAAATTATTCAACTGGCCAGGAATCAGAGTAAAGAAACAATGCCAGAGAGCAATGGACGAGACACCACATGCAAACACAAGGCTATTGTCCATGCAGAGCATGCCCAGGAGCACGCTATGCCAATTTATTAAGTGTTTCTTAATCCATAAAGTTGCCACATCATGATTAATCATCATAATCCACCCCTTTGCAGTTTCACACCAGACATGTTTCCTCAAACCATGTTTAATCTCCAAATAGACACAACAGCAAGTTCATCATTCTGCCTAACATAATATAGCTGTCATGCAAACACGCAGACATTCAATAATCCCTTCCCTAAAATCTCAATAATTTCAGCGTTTCTCAACAATCAAAGTCCAAGTCTCTTCTGAGACACAAAGCGACTCTTGGCTGTGAATCTCTCTGAAAAATCAAAGTCAGGTTGCAAAATCTCAAAATTCAGTGACACAGGCGGACACCTCTATTCCAAAAGGGAAGCATAGAGAGAATAGAAAAAACTGAGACCAAAGCAAAACTGAAAGCCCACTAGGGCAAACATCATATCCTCTATCCCCATATCTGCCATCCAGGGCAAATGGTGGAGAGACATGAATGAGCTCCACAAGGCTTGGGCCATTCCACCCTTATGGCCCTGACAGTCACGGCTTCTCTCTGGCCTGGGTCCACTCTTGGGTTGCAACTTTCCTCCCAAATATTCTGTTTCTGGTATCTCTGACTCCCTGAGATCTCTACTGTATCATTGGCTTTATTCCAGCAGTTTCACCAATGTTATCTCAGGGGTTTACTAATCTCCTTAGCATTTCATAATCCAATAATACTGAAGTGTCAAAATTAACAGCTGCATAAATTCAGTTGCCTGGAACTGGGCAGATAGTTCAGAGGTCCAAGCGCCTCTCTGAAACACAAGCACAAGGACCTGCATTGGATCCCCGACATAGAAACCAAGCATGGTGGTACACACCTGCAATCTTAGCACTGGAGAGGCTAACACGGGAGGATCACTGTGAGTCTGAACTGCATAGTGAAACCCTGTATCCAAATGAAAACAAAACAAACAAACAAACAAACAAAAAAATCAATTGCCTGTTCCCAAAAATCTTGTAAAATGCAATTTATGAATAGTAGGATAAGGGCTGACAAGATAGCTCAACAAACTAATGTGCCTGCTTAGGCAAGCACAGGGACCGTGGTTGGATCCCCAGCACCACATGCCACGTCAGGCCCACCCCCAGGGCATGCTGAGCCCACCACAGAATCTGGGTACAGTGGAGTACACCTCTAATCCCAGCACTGGGGAGGCTGCAAACAGCGGATCACTTTGAGTCTGAGCTGTATAGTGAGACCCTGTAACAACCAAATACATTTTTTAAAAATAGCAGGGTAAAGCCAAATTTTGTTAATTTACTGAGGATGGGTCTGTTCAGTGGTATATGAATGTGTGTATAGTCATGTATACTGTGTCTTTTAGAAATCCCTATTAAAGAACAAAAATGTGATTTATTATGATTTCATTTAATAAGTTACAACCCCCCAGCTCTTTATACTTTTACAGTAGATTTCTCATGGACATGACTAATCCTATTTATTGTGCATGAATATATTATTACTTACTTGATTACAAGGATATTATATTCTTCATTTCCAAATATCTAAGTAGCCTCAAGTGCTTCTTGGATCAACTAGATACTGTCTTCCCTTATCAAAGAAGAAAAAATAAGAAAGCTTCCTAGAGAGATATGTTTTATTTTCCAAAAACTTCTCCTAGTAAGATGAAAACAGCCAACAACTGAGAATTTTAAGGCAGCCAAATAAAATCTGAGAATTCCTGTCCTTGCCAAAGACTTTAACCTTGAATTGATTGCTTTTTCCAGGCCCTGTCAAAGACAAATTCTCTATCTTACTGTATGTGTTTGACAGACACACTATCTTATAAGGAAGTGGATTCTTGCTCTTTCATGCTGGGCAGAGTGTTCTTGTCCCACAGCCAAAGTTACATTGCCTTTAATCAGAAATTTAAGGACCACTGGTTCAGCTGTGAAATTAACTTAAAGTAAAAATGAAACACAGTTTATCCTTAAGATTGAGACATGAAAACAGTTTTTAAGGTTCATGTGGAAATGTGGCTTATATGGAAATGCAGAGGGACACATAAAGCCATAGTTAATCTATACAACATTTTTCCTGCATGAGATTAGGTTAATCTTAAAGGAATAAAGAAGACATGGAGACATAGAGAAAACAGAGACAGACAGAGACACAGAGACCATTTTTTGTAATATATATATATATATATATATATATATATATATATATATATACATCCCTAGTGCAGTTCCCTGACTTCAATATGTATTTGAAAATAGGTTACCCTCAAACCCTGAGAGACTGCATTTGCCCAATATGTATTACTAAAATGACAGAGGCAAGACTAGAACTAGAATTCTAGAGCCTTGTCTACTGCTCCAGTTCTCCCTGAAGAATTTGAAAAGCCAGAGACATTCACAACTACTATAGCAGTTATTAAAACACATGATATGGAGAACCTACTTAGGGCCATCCTCCATGGGGGGCACCTCTCAGGATCAGAAGAAGCCAGTACAGGACGCAGTCTGTTCTTTTAGGGAACTCATTAAGTATTCAACGGAGATTAAGAGATGAAGCCAGGCTGGCCAAATGGCTCAGCAGATTAAAGCACGTGCAAGCAGGCACAGGGGTTGGGGGTTCAATTCCCAGGACTACCATGCTGGCCCTGCCCCTGGGGTACGCTGAGATGGCAATGGAAACTGAGCATAGTGGCACATGCCTGTAAACCAAGCTCTTGGAAGGCTGTAAACATGTGGATCACTATGAGCCTGATCTAGGAGGGAGACCCTGAACACCCTGTAGACCCTTCCCCCTCCCCACAAGAAAAAGGATCGTAAGAGGTGAAGCCATCAGTAAGATTCTTACTTTTCACAGTACACTTCTCTTTAGCTCACTTCACGTCTCCCTGGATGCACTGACATTCCATGATGGCCCCAGCTATTCCCAGAGACAAAGTGAGGAAGTACCAGGATGGCAGACAAACAATCCCTCTTCCTTCACCTCTAGAATGTCCTTGAAATACTATTGTAGTTACGTCCCTGTGTTGATTCAATGTCAACTCCTAAGTTTTATATCCATTAAACCTATTTGATCCTCACAGAAAACCTGTGAAACAGGCAGTACTTTATTGTCACCATGTAGAAATAAAAACTTTAAGTGTGTGGCTAGAAAGTTTAATTGAATTATCATGGTCACACAGCTCAAGAAACCCCAGAATTCAATTTCACACCTTTCTGATCCCAAAGCCTATATCCTTCTCCTCACACACAATCTCCCCAACTGTGATCACATTTGATCTTCAAAACCACTCTGCAGACCCAGAAGGGAAGATTAAGAGATACTCTTTCCCTTGGATCTTGGCTCACCTGAATCCGATTTTCTTTCTCTATCCCATTGAGACAATAATAGCTATGCAGTCTCTTAGTTTGTACCAGAGGCTTTCTTGGGCTTAGCTTGGTTGGGTGCACTACCAGAGCTGAAATTCTTTATCACCTGCTGTATCTTAGTACCAGAGAAGCCATTTACTAAAATGTTGATATCTTGAATCTGAAAATAGCTGACGACAATGGAATGACCCTGAATAATTTTGGAAAATTGGTTAGAATCTGATATTTTTGTATAATTAAAAGGACAGATACTGTGATATGGACAGAGTCTGTGTTTATGTGTGTATGTGGTATATGCTTTTGTGTTACCCACAAGTTTCTGACCTAATAAGACATTAAGACTTTTTATTTTTATGACTGTGGACCAAAGTCCTAAGGTTTTCTTAGTGTCAGTTACTCTATAATAATTTGAGAGTAGAATTAATTCATGGGGTTATTATGAAAATTAAATGAGCTAATTTTCATAATCCTCTCTCAAGAGATGTGTTGCACATAATAGATATATACTAAACATTTATTCTATGAATATTAAGCACCTGCATATACAGTTTGCCAGCTTTAGGGATATAAAAACAAAGCAAATACACAAATAATTTGGGTGAATTGCCCATGATTTAATGCCAGTTCTTCATTAGGAGGATCTCCATGCTATTATTATTTTACACTTTATTATTGAGAATATTCACGTATTTTCATTGCATATTTGCATTGTTTTACAATATCCTATTTCTAATTTATGCATCTATAATGCCCTTTACAACTTAGCTTTCAAGTTTTATCTAATTTATTTTATGTTATATGTTTTATATTTTTACTTCAAACGGTTTTGATCTTTTTTTTAATACTTTACAGTCTGAAGTTATGCTTTAAATACTTCCTTTTTATAATGTTGATCATTTAAAATTTTACTTTTATGCAGCTTTTGCTTTTATTGTGCAACTGAATGCATTTTTATTGTTCCTAGATTTTTATTTCTATCATTCACTTTAAACCATTTCTTTAAAATGCAATGACCTTGAGCTTCCCAGCTCATTTCCTACATAACTGGCAGAAATGATACAACACAGAGGGAAACCTGTAATACAGTGAATAGTTAGAAGCCCGTTTCCTTAACAGTTTTCTCTAAAGAACAAACAAAACATTCCATCCCTTTTTTAACTGTTTCTAATAGAGGTTCTGGCAAGCAAAAAAATGCTCCCAAGGAACAACACTGTGTGGGGAAAGTTACTAAAACTGGTGCTCGCACAGTAATGACTTAGCCATCGGGCTTTCCTTGGGCTCTCCCTCCTGTAATCCAGGGCCCTGCAGTTTGCACTTAACTCACCGCTAGGCCCCGTACTCTTCCGCCTCCCCGCTATTTTCCCCTTTAATCCATAAGCAGATATATTCAAAGTAAACTGGTCATTGATAAGTAAGCTGGTCACCTCTACCGGAGGTGAGGAGGAGGGTTCAAGGAGCTTTTTTCTGGCTCTATTAAGAATAAGCCTGCCTTCTATTGTTCTTTCACACAGATTCTTACGGCATGAATGTTCAGGATCCTGATAATATACTTGCCCCATCTGAGGGCAGACTGGGCTCTTTCCAGGAAAAACTGGGCTTTGTCTGCGGTCATTTTGCTCAGCCTTCTTCCTGCAGCTGGCAGCCAAGCCAGTTATTCGGGGCTGGGCCAGGAGTCTAAATAATAGCAATAATGATAATGATAATAATAATAGTAATAATAATAATAATAAATGATTGCATACTAAGCCATCCTTCATGCAATTGTTCAAATGTTAAGTGGTAATAATGAAGGGGTTTTTTTTAATTAATTTTAATGAGAAAGAAACAGCAATGAGACAATTTCAAAACAGGTTAGTTCGACAGTTACAATAATTAATACATTGCTTATTATTGTAATGAGGGGTTTAAAAAAAAACAAAACAAAAATTCCCTTGTGAAAGAAACCCGAATTTAAATTAACATAAAGTAAAGGAAGATTTATGGAAGAGTACTATGGCAAATCATACTTGATCAAGTCTGTCTTATTAATGTGCTTATCTCTCTGCACATACTCATGTTCCAATGTGACTGACACCTTCCGCCATGGAGTGGAGGGTCAATCTTCTGCCCCTTTGGTGGAGCTGCAGCTTATGGTTGGCCCAACGACTAGAGCATGGCAGAAGTTGTGCAGAAAGACAAAAGTTAAGAAAGATACGGCTGTTGTGTGACCTACAGGTCACCTACGTCTCAGAACACTGCCGTGAGCACCAGCTGTTATGTGGGGTAGACAAGGTATCTCCAGTTGGCTGAGGCTTGCTGTTTTACCCCTGGGTATTCTGTGTTCTGGGGAGCCACTGGGTGCCAGGCAAACCATAATGATGGGTCATCCTGAACCCTCACGTAGTGAGTGTGTAGGCCACCTGAAATACCCACCTGGGTGGGTATTCCACCCAGCCACCCAACCAAAGAAAGTTGCAGTCAGCAGACATCTGAGTAAGTGAAATCCAGCTTATGAGAATCTTGGCATTTGAGAGTTCCAGCTGGAACAACAATGACCATGGAGGACAGACAAACCATTCTTCTTACACCATGTATGAATGTTTGACCTACAGAAATCACAAGGCATAATCAATTAGTTTTTTTTATTTTTATTGGCAAACAGTAACTGCACTTAATGTGACGTCTTGATATACATTCGTTGTGGAATGATTAAAACAAACCAAAGGTTGTGTTCATCACCGCTCTTGTTATTTATGTGGTGAAAACATTTAACACTCTTTCAATGGCTAGGCAGATAGCTCAGCAGTCTAAACAACTACCTGGCAAGTTCAGCGACCTGGTTTGACCCCCAGTACCACATGCCTTACTGCCCCAGAACTCAGGTGTGCTGCCATGCAGACCACCAAAACCAGGCACATAGCTGTAATCCCAGTGCTGGGGAAACTGAGACAAGAGTTGCACTGTGAGTCTGAGCTGAGTAGCAAAACACTGTACCAAATAAATAAAAGATGTCTTTTTTAAGTTTTAAAAAAATTTACTCTTTCAGCAATTTTCAAATATGTTATTAAGTATAGCCGCCACTGCTGTTCACTTTTGGAGAAAGCTGGTTACACAGCAACCACTAATACAAATAGGAATTGCAAAGTAGGAATGGACTTGGATTTTAGGAAACAGAGCAAAACTACCCTCAGAACGATTATCATATCACTCCTGCTTTCCTTTCAGGGTGGCCTTAGCTCTCACTCATGACAGACAACGCGCTTTCTCCACCATACTTTAAGATACTCTCATTGTTTCTTTGGTTTTAGAGAGCATGTATTTGTCCCAGGTGTCTTTCAGGTTGGGCGTTTCATTCTCCTACATTCCCTTTAATGTCCACATACTTGTCTCCTAGAGTTTATCACTCTAAACTTGAGTGATTTCTTTAGAACCCAACTCTACATTTCAACTCACATTTATCTATTGCTTTTTAAAAACTCATTTTTCAGCTTTAGTCTTTGGCTTCTTAGTCTGGCCAGTTATATTTTCATGTCTATATATTTTTCTTCTCAACCTTTGATGTAAGCATATCATAATTTTTGATTAAGACTAAAATGTTTTCTCTTAATATAACCCCATAATGCTGCTTGGAGTTAGGTCACAGAGTATAAAGAAAGTTAAATGTCTTTTTTTTAAATAGATATTTTTTCTTTGTCTTTACAATCAAAATCCAGTCCAATTCTCGGGCCCTCCGTCAGAGCATGCTGAGACTGCAATTGAGACCAGGCATGGTGGCGCACTTCTGTAATCCCAGCTTTTGGAAGGCTGTGAGCAGGCGGATCACTATGAGTCCGCTCTAGTAGTGAGACCCTGAGCAGCCTGTAGACTCTTCCCTAAAAATACAAAAATAAATAAATATCAAAATATATATTCATATCAGACCACTTAGAATGCTTTTTAACAATATGAACTTCTGGGATCTACTTAATTTCAATCTGTAAGCTGTAATCTTAGAAAATACATTTTTAAAAAGTGCTCTGTGGGTCACTGTTTCAGCTGGTCTTAGGAAGCTGTATAATAATTGCTTTTAAGAACATCTCATTTAAGAAGTAGTGCCTAGTTGTTATAACAGTAATAACATCTTCATCGTTACTGGTTTATCAGATTGCGTTGAAGTTCTGCTGTCCTGCTTTCCTCTGACAGCATCTATCAGTCATGTCGTGATCTCATCTGCCAGCCAGCAACAAGCTGCTTCCCTAGGCATCGCTAACAATGGGATTATAACTGCACCTGGCCTTCAGGACCTCTGGCATGGTATTAGCATTGCTGGGTTGCTGAGCAGAAATAAGGGTCACCGTCTCCTTTGAGAAGTCAATTCTGTGGACTGATTCAATTGATCAGGTGCACCTATGTCTTAGGAATATTATTTTATGAAATGTTTCTGGTGAAGGCCAGTCTCAAACACGGTGGGTGGGGCACATGATTCTAGCAGCACCTTTCCTCCCATCGTGGCCTAATTTGATGTCTACCTGACTGGGGAGATGTCACCGTGTGCAGACGGCAGGATTTCCTTCTGCTTAACCTTCCACTGGGCATCAGTGGGGAACACAACAAAGGGAATGAACTCTTTACCCTTGCAATCTAGAAACAGTGTTTAGGGAGGAAATAATAGGTTATAAATAAGCTCTAGGGGGCCAGAGAGATAGCTCAGGGCCAGACGTGCCTGCCCGGAAAGTGCAAGGTCCTGAGTTTGATCCCTGATTCCAGAAAAAAAAAAGTAAGCTCTAGACATATAGATTTGAGATCTTTCCTGGAAGATGTTGTGAAGTTTTCCAATTCTCAAGTGCTAATGGAGATACATCATTAACAAAACACATGCACATGTTGGCCACTATAGAACAGTAAATTTTGGATTAATGACCAGCAGGTCTCCAATTTATTTGTGACAAAGACTCCAAACATCTGTGCTACATAACTTACTCTCTTCTCACATCTTTTGAAAGTGAGTGTCTTTGCCTCACAATCTGCCTACATAAGTTACTGTGACAGCTTCCAAGCTCCAATGTTCTGTTCAATTACTGCCCTGAGGAAGCATACCAGACTCCATTCATGAAAACAGGTCTCAAACATTTGATTTGCAGAAATACCATAAAACCTCATGTTTCTATGTCATCCAGCTGCGTACAGCAAAGGCAGCAGCTGATTCTTTTTTATTGTCAACACTGTGCCACAATTTGCCTAATCAGTGTATGTGTAACTACTTGATTAAGAATTAATAGGAAGAAGCCGGACGTGGTGGCTCACGCCTGTAATCCCAGCACTCGGGAGGCTGAGGCAGGAGGATTGGTGCGAGTTCGAGACCAGCCTGGGCTACAAAAGTGAGCTCAGGACCAGCCTCAACTGCATAGCGAGACCCTGTCTCAAAAAGACAAAAAAAAAAAAAAAAAAAAAAAAAAAAAAAAAAAAAAAAAAAAAAAAAGAATTAATAGGAAGATCTGCCATCTTGATTGAAACAAAATACATATGGAACCACAGGGTCATTGTAGATTAGGCAGTGAAGGAGGGCAACTCCTGAACCCTAGCATGACATGAGCTACTGCCCTGGCGGAGTCCTAGGAAACAGTGTGGGCAAGAGGCCTGAGTGGAATGCTTGAGGGAAGGAGAACAGCTGAGGAACCAGGGGATACCAAAAGCTGGAACTCTCAGAACAAAGTGTCAGGGCTCAGAGTCACGCTGAGAGCAGTTCTGGACAGCTAGAGGGAGCCCCTGGGAATACTCTAGAGAAGGTGAAGACACCTGTGGGAAGCAACAAGCCAAGGCTGGGAAATGAGGAAGCTGCTCTCACACTTCTACTAAGCAGGAATCTGGAGGTCCTCGGCGATGCAGTATGGAAAAGAATCTAAAAGAAAGGAAAAGAGAAATACAGTAAAGCAGAGTTTAAAAAGAAGAGATGGTTCGGGGCAACAGCTCAGCAATCTAACCACCTGCCTGGCAAGCTCAAGGACTTGAGTTTGAACCCCAGACCACACACCATGCCAACCACCAAAACCAGGCGTGGTGGCGCACACCTGTTATCCCAGCATTAGGGAGGCTGAGACAGAAAGATCGCTGTGAGTCTGAGAGTGTAGCGAGACCCTGAACCAAATAAATAAATAAACAGACAAACAAAAAGGAAGAGAGAAAATGGGAAGGGACAGAAGGACATAGACAAAGAAAGGGGGAGAGCAGAAAAACACCCAAATTGCAAACAGAAAAGCATTACTGTCTTTATTCACATACATATTGCTATTCGCCATAGAAAATCCAGTGCAATCTATACAGAAGCTACTAACAACAAATGGCTATGAACTATTTTAGTACTATTTAATTAGCATCAAAAATATGAAATCCTCGCCGGGCGTGGTGGCTCATGCCTGTAATCCCAGCACTCGGGAGGCTGAGGCAGGAGGATTGGTGTGAGTTCGAGACCAGCCTGGGCTACAAAAGTGAGCTCAAGGCCAGCCACAACTGCATAGTGAGACCCTGTCTCAAAAAGACAAAAAAAAAAAATATATGAAATCCTCAAGATAAGCTAACCAAAGATATACCATACCTATATGTTGGGGAAAAAAAAAAAGCAAGACATGGCTGAAAGAAATTAAATAAATTTTAAATACATGAAGTGATATATGGGCTCATGGACAAAAGATACAATTGTTACATTTCATTTTTTCCCTGAGGCCCATAATTCTATGTATTCCTAACCAAAACCCTAGTTGAACTTTTTTTTGTGAAAATTACAAATTTACTGACAAATTCATAATGAGATGCAAAGAATCTAGATTAGTAAAATGAGGGGGAAAGCACTAGAATTAGTGGTAACACTGCTAAAATGTTGCTTACAATAAAATGATACTAATGCAAAGAACCTGATATTGTCACACATTCCAATGTAATGAAATAAATAATCTACAAATAGATGCTCACATACATGGATAATGTACTTTCAACCAAGGTAGAAGATTAATTCAACTGAGGAAAAATAACCTTTGAGCAAAGACATTGGAACAATAAAATAGTCTTTATGCAAAAAGAGCTCTGACTCCTCAATTGCATCAATATAAAGATGAATTCAAACTGAAACAACTTAATGAATGGGACTTCACCAAATCAAAACTATTTCTCTGGAGAAGACACAGCTAAGATAATGAGTAGACACAGCCGCTGGTTGTGAGAAAGCATTTGGAATTCACAGTTTACAAATATTTGCACTCACATATGTAAAATACTTCAAAATCAATAATAATAAAACATATTATCCAATAAAGATAATCAATACATTTGAATAAAGATTTTCAGCAAAGAAGATAGATAACAAACACATACATGAAAAAAATGCTCATCCTCATTATTTATCTATTTATTTATTTATTTGTCTTTTTGAGACAAGGTCTTATTATGTAGCCCAGGTTGGCCTTAAGCTCACTTTGTAGCACAGGTGTGTCTCAAACTCACAGCAATCCTCCTGCTCAGCCTCCCGAGTGCTGGGATTACAGGCACATGCCACCATGCCCAGCTATTCTCACCAGTTACTAAGCAAATAGAAATTAAGTCTAAACTGAGATATTTGCATATACTTACTAGAATGGATAAAAATTAAAGTCAGGCCACACCAAATTTTGACAAAGTTCTGGAGGAACCGAAACTCTGATACTGTACTGGTAGGACTCTAAAGTGCTTATATCCTCTTTGGAAAACAGTTTGGCTTTAAAAACAAAATTAAGCATGTAGCCAGGTGTGGTGGCCCACACCTGTAAACCCAGCACTCGGGAGGCTGAGGCAGGAGGATCAGTGCGAGTTCGAGACCAGCCTGGGCTACAAAAGTGAGCTCAAGGCCAGCCTGAACTTCATAGTGAGACCCTGTCTCAAAAAGGTAAAACAAATTAAAAAATTAAGCATGTACCTTCAGTCTTCGCACTTTGTACAGTCACAACCAGATGCTATAGTATAAGCTAAATATGTTGCAAGCAACAGAAACTCATTTCTCATTTTATTGGAGGCTAGGGAACTGAAGACCAAAGTATATCTAGTGTTTTACTCTGGAGGACGCTCTATGCTAGGTCTACACAAGGTATAAAGGTGGCAAGGACTCCCTTGGGGGTTTGTCACATGGGCACTTGGTTGCATTCATAGCACTGTGACCCAATCACTTCCCAGTGTCCCTACCTCATCATAAATCACCTAGGGCATAGTGATTTCAGTGCAGGAACTGAGGGCTTACTGAATGTTCTAAACATAGCACCTGTCACATAATTTACCTATTCCTCCAGAAAAAAAAAAAAAAAAAAGGGTATGCTGGCCACAAGGAATGTTCAGTAGCTATGTTTGTAATAGTCACAAGCTAAAAACAGCCCAGATGTTCATCAAGAGAGGCTTGAATAAAGAAATTGTGACATCCAGAAAACATCAAGCTTCTGTGATAAAATGAAATGAACTATTGAGTTGTATAACTACAGAAGTGAATCTCAAAATCATTATGCTCAAGGAAGACAAAAAGGGTACAAACTGTGATTTTGTTTATACAAAATTCCAAGAAATGCAAAGCAATGTATAATGATGACCAAGAGCAGATCAGTCATGGTGTCTTGCTTGACCCACATCAAGTAGAATGTGGTGTTCTCAAGTTGTGTCTCACCAGTGTGAGGTTTATCTCTGCTCTCAGAACGAGGCACCAGTTCAATAATAATAACTGCTTTTATTTACCTTTATTTTTCCAATAATCCAAATAATCTTTTAAGAGCAGTTGCTCACCCTCAGCATCTGTGGTAAGAGCTGAATTATTTCATGTATGACAAACATAAAATTTGGAATCCTCATTGGATTTTAAGATAAAATTTGCCTGTGAGTAACTGAATGTTAAACTCAACACTGGCCAGAGCTTGAATAGATAAATGTAAAATTACCCTTGGTGAATCTTATGAAGACATATGCAAATATGTAGCTGGGCATAGCACAGTGATTGAATATTTAAAATCATTTTGCCCATTACTAATGAGTAACTGGCCAGATTTAATTGCAGACTCAAACTAACAAACTGAGAATATTTCACTTTGAAATCTGAAATAGGAGAGGGATTTATTTCCTCATATTTTATGCTATCCCATCAGGAAATTATTAAAAGATTTAGCAGTTGTGAATTTAAAAACTGCTTCAAGAAGAGACCGAACAGCCTGTCTGTCAGGCTGAGCCTGGGGCCCTCTTAGCGGGGGAGATGAACACCTACAGAACCATGAAGCTGATAAAGTTTCAGTCAGGGTTTCCCAGTTTCTCTGTTGATGCATTCTCTTCCCCTCTGCGGTTCTTTCTGATTTCCTTCCTTTACTCTCTGAAGCTCAGAGGTTTATAAGCTTTTCTTCTGGGAAAAATCCTGGTATCAGTCACTCAGATTTCAATGCGAACAAGGCTTACCATCTAATCCGTCCTAAGGGAATTTGTGTTTTAACAAGAAGAAAAATTTATATGCAAAATATCAGGGAAGAAAATTAAGCCCTTGAACATCATTTGAGGAGAGGCATGGGCCTTTTTCCGTCCCCAAATCACATTATTTTCCTTATCACTTACACTCATAAGAGTACTGACATTCCTGAGTCTTTTTTTAAAGAGAATAAAAAGTAGTAAAATAAAAAAATTCAGAAACAATGCAAAATTTTACTAAGCAAAATAATAGGAATTCAACAATGGTTATTATGTTGCATAATGTCTTCAAATTAATTGTTTAGATTACCAGGTGTAAGCATGCAAAATTGACCCAAAAAAATTGGAAGAAATTTAAAAAGTGAAGAAAAATAACAGGCACCAACTGCTCCTTTTTGATTTTTTTTTTACTTTTATTTTTATTGTTTTTATTTTCAGAAAAGAGTCTACAGAGTGCTCAGGGTCTCACGACTAGATTGGACTCAGTGACCCACCTATTTACAGCCTCGCAAGAGCTGGGATTACAGGTGTGTGCCGCCATGCCCAGTCTCCATTGCTGTTTCAGTGAGCCCCATAGAACGTTCACCCCACCCCCACCCCTGTGCCTGTTTGCAGGTGCTTTAATCCACTAAGTTATTTGGCTGGGCCTTCCTTTCTGTTTTTGAGTCATAAACCAAGCTTAAAATTTCCTTTTTTGCATAGCTCTATGGTTTTTGTTTTTTGTTTTTTTTGTGGGTTTTTTTTTAGTGTTATAGTTTCTTCTCACATCAAAAGTGACTTAAGAAGTTGCAAGAGGGTTTTTGGAGAATAAATACACATAATTATAGAAAAATTAAATGTTAATATTAAACAAATACATATTAAAAACATAAATATTCAGCAAATGAACTTTGTTTTCTCTGACATGAGCATCAAAGCTTTACTGACAAGTGTTTAAAATCAAGCAAAACATCCACTGGAGTGAGTCAGAAATGCACGCACCTCGCACCATTATGTTAGTAAACCTCCCATCACTAGGATAAAAGAGCTGATAATAACAAAAGAAGGATAATTTATTTCGGAGACATCATTCAATGGCTGTGCATCTCCATTCTTTCTGGCCCTGCAGTGAGACAGTGCATGATGGCAGAAGAGTATGAGGGATAAAGCTCCTTACTTCAGGGCAACCAGAGGGGAGGGGGAGGCGGGAGGGGGCGTAGAGATGGTGGGCAAGGGGGAGGGAGATGGAAAGGGAGAGAGAAGGGGTGTCCCACAATCCCTTTCAAGGGTACACCCTCCAAGTCATACTTCCCCCAGAGAGACTCCAACTTCCAAAGCTATCACCACCTCCCCAAAGCACCAAACCTTCAACAAAAGGAACTTCAAGGGACATTTCAGACCCAAACTATAACAGCCACAAAGATTTCTAATTTCATGTCATTCCCAAAGACTACTTACCTGAAACGATTTTAAGAGTACTGGAATTGCATTTAGATCACAAAATATACTAAGACTTTTATCAAAGGAGAAAGAAATAGTCACAGGAAATCACCCTTGGTAGTTAATATCTCCAGGAAAAATAATTGACTCAGACAAATGAGGAAAAGTTTAAAAGATGTACCCATAACCACTGAGAACCTTCCTGTCCCCTCATTTCCAAGGCCTAACCAGGCATCACATCAGTTGATGTAGCAGTCATCTGGAGAGGGCTTCCTGTCATGACATAAGTGACAAGATGGTCTAATGAGTTCTAGAAGATAGGAAAGCATTCCAGCCCCACAGGAAAGGCTCCTGGGTGCTCATCAGACTAGTGAGACAGACCCAGGATGTGCTACACTAAAGGGGTAGGAGAACTTATAGGAGACTTCAGCCAGGACTTCAACCTACACGGCCTGGGAAAGGAATACCTTTAAAATAACACTGATAGGGGCCTGGCGGGATGGCTCAGTGGTCTAAGGCGCCTGCTTGGGAAAGCTTGGGCAGCTTCAGGGACCGCGGTTCGATCCCCGGCACCACATGCTGCGCCAGCCCTGCCCTCAGGGCAGGCTGAGCCAGCCATAAAAAAAATGAGTGAATAAACAAATAAAGGTTCTGAAACAAGAAAAAAAATAAAATAAAATAAAATAAAAATAAAATAAAATAAAATAAAATAACACTGATAAAATGTCCAAACGATCTAGAAAAACAAGGTGTCCTTGAAATTGACATAGGACACATACATGGCTGAGGCACAGATAGAGAAGGGGGAATTAGGGGAGGCACTGAACAACAGGAGAGAAATATTTAGACCTGGCACTATTAAAATAAAGAGAATGAAACTCCCATTCCCTTTTTGAGGCAAATTCTATCCTCAGAACGTGGCCACATTGACATCTCCCTGATCCAAACTGATGAAGACAACACTGCCTGATTTACGACCTACCACGATTTCTTTGCAGCACTTAACCATAACTAAAGTTACTTATGTAATGATATAATTATTTTGTTTCATTGCACTATAAAAGGCATTCAATAAACAGTTGCTGAGTAGCTTTTGGATAGAATGCTAGGGCCCTTATAGTGTAGGTTGATGCCAGTGAATTGGAAAAAAACAAAAGTACATTCATAGAGGAGCATGTGGGATAAGAAGTTGCTAGCATTATTTAAAAATGGGTAAGAGGCTCAAAAGATGATTCTTTAAATTGGTCATTTAAATTTTTTCACTCATGTCTTCTTTATACAGTATAAAACTGAATTATCTAAATGTTTTCTCAACTCTTTTAGATCTCTGACTTAGCTTTTCCAAATCAATGGTGGACCGTTTCTATGACATCAACCCACTAACACAAAAATTTGTCAGAAATCAAAATCTTCCCCAATATTCTTTTGTGGTATCAGTCTGAGATATTGTCATGTGCATAATACCTGATAAATTTGCTTTACCTCCTTTCAACATACACATTCTAAAACATCACACTTGCTCTTTCATTCAACAAACTGCTCAGGAAAAATTAAAATCCTTCCATGTGGCTTATCCATTCTGATAATATTATGAGAAAGCTTGTATTCTCACCATGTCTGGGATAATTCCTCAGCCTAGACCATGACAGACTAGACAGAATTAGCTTTGGTTCTTTTGTAACTAATTAGGTGGCAAGGTAGACCTGCCTCAGGGCACCCAGACATGGACTCCATTCTAATAATTATCCTAGTGAAGTGACTGTAGCCCTGGGAAGAGATATCCTCATATGATTGTGGAATCTAAAATCTTGTAGTTAGTGGCCTTCTCAAGGACAAAGGAGGTCAACTGATTCTCTTAGATTTTCAAGTGTATAATACTGCATACTTTCCCCAAAAAATGTTTGTTTCTGTTGTGGTTTGTGTCTAGTTGTCCCTGCAAAGCCTTATGCAGTCATGAGGCAGGGACTTCTAAAGTATCAGACTTGACTCACAATCCATGGGGATTGTGTTTTTTTTTTTTTTTTTTTTTTTTTTTTTTTTTTTTTTTTTTTTTTTTTTTTTTTTTTTT
>PVJA010023573.1:0-13341 GCA_004027025.1 Myocastor coypus | reverse complement strand
TGTGTGGCCTGAGTTGAATAGGCTGAGGGAGAGAGCCTCAATGTAACACAGACAGACTCTTTCTATTGCTCTCTGCTACCCTGATTGGTCAGTTGCCTCTGTCATCCTTTTGTTGCTGTCCTGCTGCCATGAATTGCTGCTCTCCGCCATGTGCCAGTCTGCCTTGGAGCCAGCCAAGTATGGACTGAAACCTCCAGTAACTGTGAGCTAAAAATATGTTTACTTTCTTCACTTTGGTTGTTGGATATTTGTTTCAACAATGAGAGAAGAGTAACTAAGACAGAATTTGATACTGGGAGTGGGGCCATTGCTGTGACTAACCTGACCATGTGGATCATGAACGTTTGGAAATGGCTTATGGGAAGAGATAGGAAAGGTTTGGAGATGTTGCCTACTTGCAAAGAGCTGGATAAACTTTGGCTGGATAAACGTTGGCTGTATGGTAGGGGAGATTCTGGTAAGAGCTCAGACCAGAAGACTTACAGAAGGCCTGCATGTAAAGGCCAGGTTGGGAAGGTTTCTGCTAGGAAGGACTGCATTGGTTGTTGGACTCCAGATGATTTGTACTAGAGTTTGACTGAATGCCTGTCTGAATTTTGCTTGTGTCCAGAGACTTTGCCTAAGACTGAGATTAAACATGGGGGACTGATTAATCTTTCAAAAGATATTTCAAAGTAGTGAACTATTGTGGCAGTGGCATGGTTGTTACTGGAGGCTTTTAGTCAGATTTATGTTGAAAATCAAGAGCAAAGAGACAAGCAGGACGATTGAAAGTGTTGTGAGTTTGGCCACGAAGGAAGCACCAGGAGAGCTGTGGACTGCAAAGATGGAGCTGAAAGGGTCTCCATTGCTGGGAAGGAACCTGAAAATTGAAAAGATGGCCTGAAAGCATTACAAGAGGTGGCAGCTCTCTGCCCTTTGCAGCCCCAGAATTGTAACAGAGAGACTTTGCCCTGAGGAGCAAGCCACAGAGCTCCAAGTACCAGAATGGCAGTAGTGGACACACCAGGTTCGAAAATGGTACCAGAATGGAGAATTTGTTCCTCAGAATCAGTATCAGAGCATTCATCAACCCAAGCACTCAACCCATACAACCAAGAGAGAAGGAAGCCTGGTTACTGCTCCAGCTGGCAGCAGACCTTGGCATCATCCACATGGCATTGGTTTTAGGCACATTCAGAATACAGGAGTTGTGAGGTTAAGATGGCTTCCACCTGGATTTCCAAAGAAGGCCTGAGAGGCCAGGCAGTGTGCCCCTGGGTGGGCAGTATGTGAAGCAGAGAGTGAGAAGCCAATTCCGTGGAAACTCCAGAAGTTTGGAAAAGCCAGAAATACGAATCGTCTAAGGGAAACTGTAAAGACGGAGCAAAGTCAGCCTAAGAGAAAAGCCATGGGAACTATCACCAAGAGTGCCATAGGGGTGGAGCTGCATGCAGCTCACAACTCAGTGCAGACTGTTGGAATTATGGGATTTAATGTTTGCTCTGCTATATTACGGACTCGTGTTGGTCCCAGTGTTTTATATTACCCTGTTGTTTGCAACTTTGGGAATGGTAATGTTTATCTTCTGCCTCTGAATGTTGGATGTGTTTAACTTTTCTTTTGTACAGGGGCTCACAGTTGAGTTTGCCTTGGATCTTGGAGAAGACTTGGGATTGGACTTTGCAGCAATGCTGAAACTGTTAGGACATTGGCAGCTCTTCAAGATGCACTAATATGTCTTTTGAACACAGGGATGTGCATGAGACTTTGGGTGTCCAGGAGCAAGAAGACTAAGACAATTTCCAAATAAATGTGTGTAACTTGTTGTGTTTCTTTGAAAAAAAGTTTCCTGAAGTATATTACCAGTTGTTGCCCTCCTCTCTACTTTATCGGCCAATTTTACCACTGTCTTAAATGGAGGCATGCTCATTTGTTTTTATTTTATTATTTATTATTATTATTACAATAGTTAATAATTGTATAATGTTCTTTTCATCATAGTTGTTTAGAATACAAGTTGCAGATATTTCTTACCTAAACATCATTAGTACAAATCTTTCTTTTCATTGCAGAAAGAGAAAGTAGCTGTGTATATAGTCCAATAGTACAGGGAAAGGTAAATGTTCTCACTACATTTGGTGGGGGATGCTGGCAAGACTTATGTAGCTGTAGTTGGTGTATTTTAAGAGATTTTCCAACAAATTAGAACAAAGCTTCTCAAACTTTATCATGTTAACAAACCATCATAGCACTAAGTCTGGATTTCAGCATGGAAGTCTGTACTTACAGCAGCTCCCAGGTCGTGCTGGTATCACCTGGGCACGGAGCACCTTCTAAAGAACAAGAAATTAAAATCTCAAGGCAGAACTCTACCAGGTGAGCTGAGAGCCTGAAAATCAAGCTGTGATCATTACTGGGATCACCGGAGTGTTCAGCATGGAGGTTTGTACAGTGCACCCATTTCTAGGGCTTCCATTCTGAACAATTTACATGCAAGTCAAGAACAAATTTATCTTCTTTCATGCAACATGAGTGAGAAGTGGAAGAACTTAGAAAGGCAAATTGTGGCTAACTGTAACCTAGCAGATGGAGCCATTTGCAATGGACAGCACTGTCTTCTAACCTCAGATATGTCCCTGAATCAGCTATGTTTACTAATTTTTATGTGTTTGGCACAGGGTCTCCATTCGTAGCTCAGATTCAACAGTGATCCTCCCCAGCACTGGAATTATAGGCGTTTGTCACCACAGCCAGACTCAGTGGTCAGCCCAACATGCCCAGGGGAGGTGCCAGGGATCAAACTCTTGTCCCTGCACTAGCCTAAGCAGGGGTTTATTCCACTGAGCTATCTTTCTGGGCCCATCACCCACGTTTAAACAGAAATTGATCGACTACTGGTTAGACCTACAAATGCATGACATGTAGGAAAGAAGACAGACTGGATGCAATTTAAGATTCTTTTCAGCTCTGCCGTGCTGTGAATGTGTACCTTATTTCTCCTTAATGTTTAGTTCTTGATCATATTTTCTTCAGCCTATTGTTCCATGTCCATGAACTTCACTAAAGACTGCTTCTGATGAGAAACTGGATGTAAAAATGCTCTGGGAAATATATAGCACTATATAAAATACAAGTTTATATTGAGAATTTTATAGCACCCCATTAATTTTCTTTCATTTCTATCTATCTGGTTGTCATCTCACCCCGCAAGTTTCTTGGACAGAGCCAGTATTCAGCAAATGGGTGATATTCAGTAATGAATACAAGTCGTATTTCATGGTAATGAGGATAGTAACATGTGTTAGGTAGCTGGATACATTACAATCGAGGCACTTTTAATACTTCAAAATTCAGAACTCCTAGTATAGTTCAATTATGATTTGCTGTGGAATCTTGGCAATACATTAGTTGCTCCATCAAGGTCATCTTTAAGTCTATGGGAGAGAAAATATGAGCATATATTTTTAACTGTCAGAAATATTTTCTGTTGTATCTGAAACTGATTGTCCAGTTCTAGAAATTCTTAAACTTTACATTTGAGGGCAGCTTTTAGGGAATTGGCATCCTGAAATACGGTGAAAGCACTTCATTAGACTTATTACAGAGACTGAATCAATGCCTCTGTGCCCCGAGGCAGGCCTGCTGTGCCGTCTAATTAGTGGTGGAAGAGCCACAGCTAATTCAATCTAGACTGTCGCTTCTGGAACTGAAAGATTGCCCTGCACATTTCAGGAGCAAAAGCCTTCTCAGCGGATGACAGCATCAGTACCAGCCCAAGAAGGACACGGCTGGCAAACCACAAAAGCCCATCCCCGCCTCCAACAGCAGGCTTAGATAAAGCAGACGTGATAGAAAATAGTGTCACAGGCAGGAGGTGTCAAAAGGAAAAGAGAGTGGAAATAGTGGGCTCAAAATAAGATGCCACTTTTTCTTTTCTCTAAACAAAACGTCAGCCAGACACTGTTCTCCTGGATCTGAAATTCAGAACAACAGGGGAAAAAAAAAATACCAACAAACAAAACAAATACTGTTTTCACATTGAGAAACCAATTTGTTTTACCACCACACAGCTAAGCAGCATCAAGAGTAGATACTCACATTTCACAGATGAGGACACTGACAAAAAAAATATCTACGTGGTTGTAGAGAAGTTCAGTCACAGAACCAGAGTGTGCTTAGCCTTCAGATTTAGTCTTCTTTTTATTATGGAATGAATAGCTCTTTGAGAAGCAAAATATGTCATTGGGTAGTGCTGTGTATTGGTACGATAGAGATATATTTAAGCAGCTCTTTCGCTAACGTCCTTAATGAAGTTTATTGCTCTCCTCCCTTAAAATGTAATTATTTCAAGCAACTCAAAATGTTTCATAAATATCCACGTTGGCTGAGCTCTTGTTACACAAGAAGCACTTCAAAAAATCCTTCCCTTGTGTCGTTACTTATTGTTCATTAAAACCCCATAAAATAAGCATTACTTGATCTATTTTTAAAGTAAAGAAATTATTAGCAGGCCGGCAAGATGGTTCAGCGGTCTAAAGTGCCTGCTTAAGAAAGCTTCGGCAACCACAGGGACTGTGGTTTGATCCCGGCACCACATGCTGTGCCAGCCCCACCCTCCAGGGTGGGCTGAGCCTGCCATAATACAAAAAAAAAAAAAAAGAAATTATTAGGAAAGATTGGATTAGGAGTAGAAATTTAGCTCAGTGGCACAGTGCCTGCCTGGCAAATATGAAGTCCTATGTTTCATACCCGGTACCAGAAAAATAAATAAAGGCCACTCTGCCTCGAGTATTACAGCTAGTGAATGCATCTTCCCACCGCATCGCACCCTCCACACAGTACAGTAGCCATTCATTACTTTATCTCACCCATATTTATCAAATACAGCAGTACCTCAGTTCATGAACGTAATTCATTCCATGATTCTGGAAAAGGTGGCCACGTCCCTGCTTGTGTGGGAACGGTGGCCGTACTACGTAGCCACCCAATGCACAGTTGGCAAAGAGATGAAATTTTTGCCGAGCTCTTCTGTTTGCAAACCAAATGGCACACAAATTTCAGGGTACAGTGAGAACTCAGAAATGAAGCTGATGACCATTCTGAAATAATTACAGAGAACTGAAGTCACTCTTTTCCCTTTTTGCTTGGAACCTGTATCTTGCCGCCTGTTGCCAACTGTTGTTAGAAAATGCCCACTCAAGATGCAGCAAAGCACACAGGCAACTGCCACTTGTCCTTCTGCAGAAGACTCTTGAGGTGCTGGACCAGTGGTTAGCAAGGGGTAGCCTCTATGTGGCCTGAGTTAAACTGATCCACTTTTACCCTCACAGAATACCCATGACCAAGTGAGAAGGCTGGGAAATAGGAAATTTGGGGTGCAACAGTTACCATCCCCTTTCAGTCTGCAGAAATCACAAATCAAAGGAACTCTAGTCTTCAAGAACTTCTCCAAGGTCAGACACTTAATTCATAAAATGCAACCACTGTAACTCTCTTTCCCTTTTGGGACTACTGTGAAGAGCAAATAGAAAAGCACTTATAAACCAAGAGGTACTACAAATAAAGGGGGGTAACACAAAGTAAGTCAGCCACATGATTTTATTTTTGTGAACCATTTTCCTCTTTTACTAAAACGAAGGATGTGTGTTGTCATGGTTTATGTCTAAAATGTTCCCCAGGGCCTCATACATTCAGGGGTGGGGCTTATGATAAGTGATTAGATTGTGGGGGCTTAGAGCTGATTTCTTTCATTTTATTTTTATTTTTACTTATTTATTTTTAATCTTTATTTACCTATTTACTTTTTTGGCACAGGATCTCACTACAAAGCTCACACTCATAGTTATCTTCCTGTCTCATCCTCCCCAGAGCTGAGATTGCAGGTGGGTACCACTACACTGGTTTTGGTGGCCAGCTCACACCCACAGACAGTGCACCAGAGATCGAACTGGGTCCTTGTGTTTACCAGGCAGAGGCTTAGACTGCCAAGCTATCTCCCCAGCTCTGGTTTGTTTTTTGGACATGACCTTTGACCAGAAGAGGTGGTCACTGGGACATGGCCTGCTCCCTCTCTTCCCCAACTCCTCCTTTGACCAAGGGCTCCCTGCTTTGCCTGCCAAGCCACAGACAAGCCTTTTCTGTCATGCCCCGTGGTCATGCTGTCCTGCCTTGGAAACAGCTGGTGCTGGATTGAAGCCTCCAACTAATGTGAGCCAAAATAAAGCTTTCCTCCTTTAAATTGTGGATACTGGGTATTGAGTCCCAGCCATGGAAGAGCAAACAAGATGTGCACAATAGTTAATTTTATGTGCCAACTTGACTGGACCAAGGAGCTCCCAATTAGCTGACAAACATGATGTCTGGGTATATCTGTGGAATATTTCAAGAATAGATTAGCATTTGCACTGGTGGACTTTATTTATTTATTTATTTATTTATTTATTTATTTATTTATTTATATTTTAGAGAAAAAGTCTACAAGGTGTTCAGGATCCCACTACTAGATTGGACTCGTAGCGATGTGCCTGTTTACAGCCTCCTGAGAGCTAGTATTACAGGCATATGCAACCCCACCCAATCTCAATTGCCATCGCAGTGTGCCCGGGGGGTGGGGCTGGCACAGCAGGCATGGGAATGGAACCCTGGCTCCTGTGCCTGCTTGCAGGCACTTAATCTGCTCAGGTATTTGGCCAGCCCTAGTGGACACTGAAAAGATGATTATCTTCACCAAAACTAATCTACGTTGGCTGGATAGAACAGAAATTGGAGCAAAAGCAAGCTTGCTCTATCTTCTTGAACTAGGACACCCATCTTCTCCTGCCTTCAGAACTCCAAGATTCTGATCCTTGGACCTTCAGCCTTCAGGCCTTACACCAGTGGCCTCTTGATTTTCAGGTCGAATTATACTCTAAGTGTCCCTGGTGTTTCAGTTTATATATGGCAGAATGTGATCTTCTTGGCCTATCACCATCTATCCCTATCTATGTAATATCTGTATCTGCTTTGATATGATTTTAATATTCCTTTTCTGGAGAACGCTGACTTATCCAGTATGAATATAAGTGAAGCATTTGGAAGGATGGGATTTGGGGCCATTCCAAGCAGGCCCATATCTCAATAGCAATGACAGCCTAGGCAGGTTATTTAAATACCCACTCCTTACCACACACACTTCCTTCTAGTGGGTTTTCTGCTGCTCTAGTACAAGTGTAAAGACTTAATAATTTATAATCAGCTGAAGTTTATTTGATCAGGAAATATAAGAACAGAGCCCAGGCACACGACAAGTGCTTTCATGCCATGTGGAAGGGCAAGCCAGTACCATGACAGAGAAAAGTCAAAATTTCCTTTTCATGACAGATTCACCACACTGGCACGAGCAAGAATCTATTCATAAGGACAGAGCTGTCATAATCTAATCACCTCTGAAACATCTTGTGTCACAATACTGTCGATGTGGCAATTAAATTTCAACATGAGTTTTGGAGGGGACATTCAAGCCTTAGCATCTTCTGTAAATTGGGAAAATGATATCTGTTTTTCCAAAAGCAAGTTATGTATATAAACTCCTAACCAAAGTTAAGACTCTTGGAATATTTGCTGGTTACTCATGCTTTTCTTCCCATAACTGCCCAATAAACAAAACAATCTTTTAAACTTATTGTGACTTTTGTCTTTCCCAAGTGTAGAGTAATGATCCCTTTAAAGACACCTAAATTGGTCTTGGTGCTACTCTACATGACTGATGTGATAAAACCGTTACATTCTATCTCCAGCTACAATTCTTATTTTCGGGGTGTCATGGGTAATTCTAGGCAAACAAATCCTCACCTCTACTTCTCAACTACATTACTGATAATTTGTTAGTCCATGCTTGGTATAGGAATTCATTAAAGCTACGGGGACTGACATATCTGAACTGTAATGAAAATTTAAACTATGATCAATATCATCATATTTTTCTACATAAACTATATATATAGATGATTTGTATCTGTGGAAAAGTTTTGAAGTTTCCCTATTTTGTTCTTTCTTCTACATACCTACCTCTTAAATTAATGTCAATAACCTTCCAGTTAAAGTTTATGTTTTCTCTCCATATATAGTCAAGGAAAGGGAATACCTCTGGAGAACCACAACAGCAATTAAATGGAATAGTATTGATGCTTTTCTAGTCGATGTTCATAATAGTACAGGTAGGAAAATAGCACAGTTCTATGGAGGGAAAAAATCAATATATCTTAAGTAATTCATTGCAATAAGGAAAGATAATTTCAGGAAACTGCAAATACATTGCTGGTGGTGAGGACTTTTTTCCTTGCTTTCTATAATTAGTTGAATGATTTTATAGCCAATCTAATCCTTATCCTACCCAAGTGATCCTCTTGAATGTATTGCAATTCCACTACCTCCTATCAAATGAAGACACAGCTCTAGGAACCACTAGCTTGCCCAGCAACGACATCCTCACATTCACCTTTTTAAGTGGCTTCCAACTTGAATAGATCTCCCTAGGTTCAGTTATGGATTTTTTAAGTTTCCCCAAGTATGCAATGATAACATATCTGTGGAGAAAACAATCGCTCAATAAACATGCCTCCAAGAGGCTCAGAATATGTGTTCATCACTGCAGTAACTTGATATAAGAACTTTCTACTCCTCAAAATCCTCATTTTATCATTCTTGTCTGCCAAAACTCAAAGCACTTAGTTGTATGTGTTTGTTTCTCCTTGAAGAAAAAGCAGTATGTTAGCAAACACTTGCTATTTTCTTCCCTTCAGTCTGTCTAACCCCTACCTTTATTTAGAGTCATGACAAATCTTACTTCCACAAAGTCTTTCATGATTACATTAACTGAGTCCTCTGCCTATTTTGTTGTTATTTTTAATCAAAAAGATTGCCAGTGTAGGAGGTGGTATAAAAGAATAACTAAATATTCATCTTTGGAGTAAGAAGTACCTGAGTTTAAATCTTAATTTTTTAGGTGGTTACTAGTTTGAATAAAGTATTTTTCCCATTGTAAGCTTTAATGTCTCCATATGTGTGTCTGTGTGTGTGTGTGTGTGTGTGTGTGTGTGTCTGTGTGTACAGAATCTCACTATGCAACTCCAATTTATAGTGATCCTCCTGTTTTCTGCCTCCCAAGGGCTGAGATGACAAGCACGTGCCACCACTCCCAGACTCCATTGCCAGCTCAATGCTCCTGAGAGTGGGGTCTGTGGGGCATCTGGTACCAGGGATCTAATCCTGGCCCCTGCACTTCCCTAAACAAGTGCTTAGTACACTGAGATATACCACCAGCCCTAACGTCTCCATTTTTAAAGCGAAAGTAATGATATTTACTTAATGGTATTCTTCATGTGAAAATTTAAAATCTCAATGCAACAAAAAATACAAATACTAAGTGCATTGAAATTAGCATTAAATCCATTTTGTTATATTGCATGTACTACACCTTTTCCTTCTGCATGGTGAGACTGGTGCAGTGTATGGTGTTATTTATTTTGTTAGAGTGGTACAGAGCTCTCTAACAACAATAACAAAATAGCTGGACAGATGTAGAATGACAGGCCTGGATTAATATGATACTGTATAAATTTCTTTTTTTTTCATTTAATAATAAAATATTATTTTTTCCAAATGTACACCTGGGTGAACCTGTTTTGTTTTACTTTTGTGGGACTGGGGTTCCAACTCATAACCTTACACTTGCCAGGCAGGCACTTGTGCCACAGAGCTATCTCCCCAGCCCCTGGGTGAACCTGTTCATGATGCATCTTCACCAGCGGCAGGGGCATCTCCACCCTCGGTATTTCTGGTATAAATAACTTGAGCTCTGTGCTTTGAGACCAGCTTGATAAGCCCTTTACTAAGGAGCTCCTGAAGGGCTGCTCTGGCCAGTGACCCACGGATCTTCAGTCTCTCAGAGACCACAGCGGGCATTATAAGTTTATAGTTGGGAACTTCCTTACAGTTGTCGAAAGTAGCTTTATCAAACAGAACCAGGTTGTTCAGCTTGTCCCGGACTTAGCCTTTGGACTACTTCTTCTTTTTGGCCTTTCCCCCAGGTTTGTTCACTGGGTCTTTGTCTTTCTTAGCCGACTTTCCGGCATCTTCTTCTTGTTGTCTTTGGGCGGCATCGCGGAGGCCGGAGTGTAGCGGTTACCACTGCAGGCCCGCCAAGATGTCGGACAGAAAGCGATACTGTATAAATTTCTGTTGTTAGATTTTTAAAAGTGGTTGCATGATTCTAGAATGAGGGGGGAGGGGCATCTGACTTAATATTTCTTTTGAAAAGAACTAAACCTGCTTAGTTGACTATTGCCTCACTATGAGCCAGGAGAACGGCGTACTAGTCTAAAATGCTAAGATGCTAAAGATGTTTTCTTCAAGTCCATGATTATCTTCTGATTGTATTTGTGGCATCTGTTGTCATCTAGACAGTTTAAATCCTAAGAGCTTATTGATGGGTGATTGTGACAATATCAGGAGAAGTCATTTTCTGCATAGTGAGGTAAAGAACGCTCACCTGTCTGCCAGATCAATTTCTCCTCCTTTGGGGTGCAGGTTTCCCAGCCCCTCTTGCAGTAAATGTAGTCAAGTGGTTTTAGGAGCTCAGGTGACGCAGGTCCATATAAATTCCCATATGAGCTATACTCTGTTCTTTGCCCCAGTTTGATGCTGTTGAGCAAACGTACCCTACAGTCATGTTTTCAAGATGGTAGAACGGCAGGTAACAAGAAACCTATTTCCCTAAGCCAATGCTTGTAGAGAGCCTCCTGCCACTCTGGAAAGTCCATTTTCAATCCATCTCAGCCAGAAAAAAGCTTTCAGCGTGTGTGAGCCATCGCCATCTTTTCCTATGCTGTTGTAACAACACTTAGCATTCTCAAACTAAGTCAACTAGTCTACACATAACTGTAATATTTGTTTCTCTGAGTGATACTGGCACATTTGAGAACAATTAAGCTGCTGTTATACTAAAGAATTTAAGAATCACCTGGACGATTGTTTCAAAACATCCCACTTTTAAAAAATTTCCTAGGTTCAGCCGGGCGTGGTGGCGCACGCCTGTAATCCCAGCACTCGGGAGGCTGAGGCAGGAGGATCAGTGCGAGTTCGAGACCAGCCTGGGCTACAAAAGTGAGCTCAAGGCCAGCCTGAACTGCATAGTGAGACCTTGTCTCAAAAAGACAGGAAAACAAAAAAATAAAAAAATAAAAAATTTCCTAGGTGATTATCCTATTGGATCTTATATTAAAAAATACTACTTTTAGGGGAAGAAGAATATAGAGCAAAAAATACATATATTTTAAAATGTTCAACATCATTGGTTTTCTGAGAAATGCAAATTAAAACAACACTGAGATTCCATCTTACTCCAGAAAGAATGGCTATCACCAAAAAATCAAATAATAAATGTGGACATGGTTATGGGAAAAAAAGAAACTTCTCTCCACTGTTAATGAGAGTGTGACTTGGTACAGCCACTTAGAAATCAATATGAAGAGTCCCCACAAAACCTAAAATTAGATTTTAGATTTAATTATTTACATTATAGCCAGATATTCCTACCTCCAGTTATCATTCCAAAAGAATAAAAGTGTCACACATAGTGATATATGCATACCTATATTTATAGCAGCAAAACTTGTGATACTAAATCCTGGAAACAACCCAAATGCCTATGAACCAATTAATGAAGACGAACATATAGTTTGTACAGGTGGCGGGGTGCTATCCTGCCATAAAGGATAAACTTAAGACATGTTTAGGTAAATGGATGCACCTTGGTAACATAATTTTAGGTGAAATGATTAAATATCACATTAATTCTCTTGTGTGAGAAATAAAAAAGGTAAATAAGGACCACATTGGATGACAAATATTGGGAAATTAGGAAAAAAATGTTAAAATGGTATGGAGAACTTGGGAAGGGGGAGAAAAAGAGACTAGGGATTTTAAGAAAGAATGGAAGGAAAATAATAGGAGCAAAGTTTTATAAAAAGAAATAGAAAAGGAGATTAAAGGTAAGAGAGGATGGGGCTGGGGAGATAGCTCAGTAGAATAAGTGCTTGCCTGGCAAACTCAAGGACCTGACTTCAATCCCCGGTTCCACAAAAAAAAAGGCAAGAGAGGAATGAGAGAAAGGAACTAAGATATGTTACATATAAGTATAAATTCCTTATGAAAAATGTAAGCATTGTGTATGTCAAAATGTACCAATAAAATTGTTACAAAAACAATTAACTCAAATAAAGCTAGTCTAGAACAGTGGCTTTGGGTGAATGATTCTGTGGGAGCAGTGTGTTTTCAAGAAGAAATGAAATGCAAGCAAAATACCTGAAGGTTCTCTGGAGGAAAAATTTACATTTAACTGAAAAAAAGGTGACCTAAGTCAATTGGCAGAGCCAAAGACTTGGATTCATTCAATGAAAAGTTCATAAAATTATAGTTTCTCAAAAATATCTCTTCCTTTAAAGGAAGGGTTTCTCCTTTTCTTGCAATAGCAGTATTAATGCTATGACAGTCTTCACTCTTCACAACCATATTTTATTAAACCTCAGCCTTGTTTATAGATGAGTAAACTAAGACCCATGATTATACAGTGCCTGCCCACTCTTGAAAAGCTGAGAAAGAGAATGGGTAAATAGGTGAAACTTTAGTGCTTATCTTCAGACTCCGAGACAATTTTTTCCTCCACTAATTATGAACTTAGTAGTGGCTCCTTCCAAACATAAGATTCCATTGAAAAGCTCCTAAGCTCCTAAAGCTATTCCTTGTCCTTTGTTACTGATAAATTTACATAGCCAACCACAGAGCACGTGCTTATTCAGCACATGACTGAATTGAAATGGTCTCACTCCTCTAGAATCAAAGTTCCACAGAAGTTAGTTTTTGTCTACTTTATGTGCACACAAGATCTCTGCCATCATAAATAACATTATGAACTACAAAAACAAGAAAAAGAAATAGCTCATGCCTTCCAGAAGGCACACAAGGGCAACAGTCAGATACCTGAGTTAATAGTACATTAAAAACACATCTTAGTTACACCATGAAATTATAGCTACATTTTCAATGCTACGATGTAGGGTACAACAGTGTACTGGCTTAGACTCTGAGATACCTCTTGGTGAGTTAGAGCTCTGGATCAAACCTTCTTGCCTTCTTTGAGAGTTTGGCAAATGACTTGAGCTCTTTCCTAAAAGAGGTATCAGGAATATATATATACAGGAGTCAGGGAAATAGCTCAGTAGAATAAGCACTTGCCTGGTAAGTTCAATGACCTGAGTTCAATCCCTGGTAGAAAGAAAGAAAGAAAGAAAGAAAGAAAGAAAGAAAGAAAGAAAGAAAGAA
>PVJA010023572.1:0-27120 GCA_004027025.1 Myocastor coypus | reverse complement strand
CCTCACAATCATTCTACAGAGTACAGTGTGTGGGCATGACCCTCCTCCCTATTGATGTTGCTTAGAAAAAAGAAAAAAAAGAAAAGGAAAGAATATCCTTCTCTTTGGACTAAGAGGAAGCAGATACATACACAGTCAAAGGTTTTGCAATTGCAGTGACACTGTATCTTTGATCTTTCTTTTGCTCCTTGGTTCCTAGATTATAGAGCTACCAGTGACCAAATCAGCTTCCACATTCCATAGTCAAGACAGTCATTTTGGGCTCTTTGCTCTCTGGTCTTTTAAGCCTAAATAATAAGTTCCCTTCCATAATTATGCTTATATTTCTTACCAACTTTGTTCCCCTAAATAACCCTAAAACTGTGTCTAAAATTAATGTCTCACATATTGTCTAGTTTTTACCAACTCACTTGTGTCCTAGAAAACTTAGAACTGAAAATCTGAAATTACTTGTGACAGGAAAACTATAGGGGAAAAGGTGCCCTGAAGCCCACACAAGACCACACTCATGTTAGCTGGCATGCAAGGCATGGTTTATTGACGGCAACTAGCCTTTTCTGGGCTGCTTAGGGGACCTGAATAGCAGTGATGGCTGGAGACACAGGGACTTTATAGAGCATGGAATGGAGCAAAGTGAGTCATAAAGTATCCTTAGCTGGGCCAGAGTGTTCTGGGTGGGCAGGAGTGGGGAAAGAGTTAGAAAATGTCCCTCGCTAGGCCAGGGTGTTTTGAGCATGGACTATAGAGTCCTTGGAGCAAGGTGAAGCAAAGTTATATGCATAATCAGCTGGGTACAGACGGTAAAGACTGAGCACAGTTGTGGCTGGCACACCCAGAACATCAGAAGTGATGCGGGGGAAGGGGGGCCACAGCTGGGTGCCTTAACAATTTGCAGAGGTTACTACAGGAGCTATTAACAGGATGTAGATCTGAGAGTCTCTAGCACTTTTTTCTGTTTACTTACATTTGATATATATTTGATATATAGTTATAATGATGTATACTATGTGTTATTTATCTCCAAAAGGAATATCATGACTATTTTCTTCTCTTTATTGGTTATACTCTTATTAAATGACCACATGATTTCCAAATACAGTATATTATAAATCCATAATAAACTAAATAGCATGATATGAGCATAAAATAGACACACAAGGGCTGGCCAAATAGCTCAGAGGATTAAAGCGCCTGCAAGCTGGTGCAGGGCAGGAAGTTTGATCCCAGGCCTGCCATGCCAACCCTGTCCTCTGGGGTGCACTGAGAGGGCAATTGATGGCACGTGCCTATAATTCCAGCTCTTGGGAGGCTGTAAAAAAGCAATCACTACAGGTCCTATCAAATGGTGAGACCCTGAACACTGTGTAGACTCTTGCCTAAGATACAAACAAAAAAACAAAAATATATAGAGCTGTGGAATAGAACAAGAGTACTTACAAATAATTGATTTTTATCTACAGTGCTAAGAACATATATTAGAGAGAGGATGGCTTTTTCAATATATATAGTCCTAGAAAAACTTTATGCTCGTGTACACAATATTGAAACTTCATCTCTCACCCTGTATAAAAATCAACTTCAATAGACAAAAAATAAATAAATAAATAAATAAATGCAATACTTGAAATTCTGAAACTGCTAGAGATGATTTATGGAAAAAAAAACTCAAAGACACTGATATGAGCAACAGGTGTTTTTTTTTTTTTTTTTTTTTTTTTTTAACAATAACACAAAAGCAAGGATAACAAAAGCAAAAGTACAAAAGTGGGGTTATATTAAACTAAGAAATTTCTGGTCAGCAAAGGAAACCATCAACATGATTAAGAAATAACCTACAAATGAGGATCATTTTTGCAAAAAAAAAAACATATCATAACAGTGTAATACTTGAATATGTAAGATATTAAAACCCAAGGAGTAGTGAATGCTTACATTCTTTTCTTTTTTTTTATATTTTTTTACCAATTTCTCATGCTTATGTCTGATAATCTGAACAACTAATTTGAAACTTAACGTTATGTTATAAAGCAAGCATTGCTTAATTCCTATTATTTTGCTCAGTGAAATTCTGTATCATTTCTAAATTTTTTTATTATTTTTTATTATCTCTAAAAAATACAAAATCGGAAAATGAGGTGAATGCACACTTCTCAAATGAAGAAATTCATGTAACCAAGACGTTTAGAAGAAAATATTCAACATTATTAACCATCAGGTAAATTCAAAAGCAAACCATTAACTACAGTGAGCATCACTTTCCCTCACTTGAAATATCTGTGTTAAAAAGAAGAGGAAAAAGTTAGAACTCTTACAGAGTACTGATGAGAAGGTAAAATTACTGTAGCCACAATGGAGAACAGACCAGAGCTCCAAAAATTCAGAGGTAGATCTACATACGATCCAGCTATCCCACTTCTGAGTATGTTGCCAAGAGAAATGACAGGCAGCCCACCCCAGCCTCACGCTAAAGTTGATGGCTGCACTGTGTACATTAGCAACCTAGACATTTACCAACAGATGAATGGATACAGGAAGTGTGGGTTACCTATATGTTAGACTATTATTCGGCCATGCAAAGGATAACATCTCTTTGTAGCAAAACGAATAATGCTAAATTTCATTATGTTAAGTGAAATAAGTCACACTCAGAAATACACCGAAAAGGCCGGGCGTGGTGGCTCACGCCTGTAATCCCAGCACTCGGGAGGCTGAGGCAGGAGGATCGGTGCAAGTTTGAGACCAGCCTGGGCTAGAAAAGTGAGCTCAAGGCTAGCCTGAACTGCATAGCAAGACCCTGTCTCAAAAAGACAAAAAAAAAAAAAAAAAAAAAGAAATACAAATGCCCCATGTCCTGTCTCCTAGGTGGAAATGAAGAGGTAGCGAATAGTGATTACATCAGTCTGCAAGGGGCGAAGGAGAAAGGGAGGCTGGACAGCAAGCACCAGATAAATTAGATGTTATTCCAGTGATCTTCAGGCCAGTGGGTGACTATGGCTCACAATAACCTGTTATATATTTTGTGAATAACTAGAAAAGAGGAATTTGAAGTCTCAAACATAAACTAATGACATGAATTTGGATATACTGACTATTCAGATTTGAGTAGTACATTACATAGTTATACTACAATATTACTTGATATCTTGTAGATATGCACAATTATTCTATGTTGATTTTGAATAATATTTAAAGAAATAGAAATGCTAACTATACTGGTTTGATCACTATGTATCACATGCATTAAATATTTATAGGTAAGATAATAATAAATCATAATTGATCATGTGGTCAAGCACTATTAAATTCAGCTTCACATGGTGGCATGCAGCTATAATCCACCACTTTTGAGGCTGAGGCAAGAGGCTCACTTTGAGTTCAGGGTGAGCCTGGGCTACATAGTAAGTTCAATGCCAGCATGAAGCACATAGAGAGATCATGTCTCTAAGCAAACAAGTAAACAAACAAAGCTCTATTAATAATGTCAAAGATAGCAATAGAAAATCATTGAGAGAACAGTGTATGTAGGCACAAATTTAAACATGGGCTCAGCTAGAATTTTAATAGATATAAATGCATGTACATCAGCTTGCATCAGATGAAGAGTTAAACAATTTAAAAACAATTTAAAAATTTCAATGTGCATAATTTAAACATCTGCTTCCCTTTTCAGAGTAATTTCATTTTTAGTATTTTATATTCCTTTTACCCTTCTTTTAATTTTGCTTTTTTTTTTTTTTTTTGCCTAATACAAAAACTAATCTCAAACATGAGGCCTATTACCGAGCAGGTAAGTAGTTCTCTAATTGAAACACTTACTGGGCATCTTAGAAAACTATAAACACTTTTAAGAAATAGCAGAGCTTTAATAGATTCTTGTATATTCATGGTGTAACCTAATTCTGCACTCTTTCAGTAATGCCAGGGGATGTTGCTAATTTATTGCTATGATGAGCAATAAAACAATAACAGTAATCAAAAGGTGCAATATTCCTTATTTAGGGGGCATTTACGGTTATGTATTAAAACTATAAATTCTTCAAGAGGCTGTAAAACTGATCTATAGAAAATGAAACATAAGATCTCACTGTTTCCTAAAAGTTTTTCTAGCAGAAATCTGAGCTTGACTTTAGAGTTTATGAATATAAACAAAGCAAAAGTGAAATGCTCAATGTGCCACCCATCCAAAAGGGACCACATATATACCTCTAGAAATCCAATCCAGTAGTCTGGAAGAATCCTTTCTTCCTTTTTATGTATTAACTTTTCCTGTCCCGTCAACTTTTTATTATGAGAATCATTTTTCCTCCTTCCTTCATATGCTTTACACACTTCCTTCTCTATTTCTCTTTTCCATCCTCCTTCCCATTACCTTCTGCATTCACATTCATTATGGTTTAAAGTTGGATTATCCTCTGGAACCCTGTGCATTCAGACGCCGGAATTTGGAAGCTGACTGACCCCTGAGGGGGCTGCACTTCCTGATCAGGGGGTCCATTCATCAGTGAGTTCAGCTGCAGAGTCAATAGCAGAGTGTGCCGCTAAGGGGTGGAGTCTGAATAGAGCCAGGTCACTGGGGATGTGATCGAGAAGGGCACGTCTGCCTCTGGTGGCCTCTCTTCTGTCTTTGTTTTCTGACCACTGCAAAGTGGGCAACTTTTCTCCGTTCAGTCCATTCTCCCACTCTGTTTCTGCATTTGAGCTGACTAACCATGGACTGAAACTTCACAAACTGTGAGCCAAAATCAACCACATTTCCTTTAAGATGTAGGTGTCAGGTATTACGTCTCCATGACTAAAATGATACTGTCTGTAAAAGTGTATTTTGCGGAATATTTTGTGACCTGATCCTCTTGCAGGGACATCCTGACTTCCAGATGTCCTGCCAAAGCAAGGACTTGACTTGAACCTAAACATCCCCCAAAGCCTCATGAGGTCATAGGTGGGGCTTTTCGGAGGTGCCCGTATCTAGTGTGCATGATGTTGAGCTTAAGGGTGAGATGGTAGTAGTGATTCATGGTGAGACGCTAGGGTTAGGGGGTCCTGAACCCAGGAGAGGGGAGTATCTCAGGTTCTCACATATTGAGCATGTGTTTGCTCATCACTGCCCTAAGAGGCAGCAGAATACAAGGGACAGAAAGAGGGCTGCTGCTGCCACTCGCTGCTTTGCTGCCTTCTGTGTCTACAGTACTCCTCTGCCCTGCCACCCTGCCCTGGAGCCAGCCAGCGATGACGTGAAACCTCCGCAAACTGTGAGGCAAATGAACCTTTCCTCCTTTAATTTCAGGATTGACATTGTGTATTTTGTCTCGGCAATTAGAAAAATAACCAAGGCCAAGTGTCATCATTACTGTCCATTTGCCTTGTTTGGTTTCTTTCCCAGTACTGATTGATTATTTGTGTAACCATCCATTGCCTTCCTTGGCTCCCATGCTATACTGAATATCTGACTCCTGCACCTTGATGACTTAGCTTTTCATCTTCTTGGATTTCCACTTTCTAAAGACATACCTTAATATCCTTTAGTCCCTCCTCCACAGGTCCTTCAGTTTTTGAGCCGTATCAAGAAACAAGGGAAATAAAGATAGGTTAATTGATTTTTAATTTAATCAAGATCCTATTCCCTCCACACACACACACATGCACACAAACCCTTTTAGGGGCAGAGAGTACAAGGTAGGCTGACAATGGCTGCTTACCCAGTCAGGTTTGTGGAAGGGTGCAGAAGGAGTGCTGCACGCTGGATCTCCAAAGATTGAAGTCTAAAGTCACAGGCCTGGAGATCAGTGTTCAGGTTCCTGTGAGTAAGCTGTAGGGTCTGTGCTGAAGGCTGAGGAGCATGCAGTGGAAGCCAGGAGACAGATGCCCAAGGCAATGATGAAGACTGGAGCCCCTCCGGGGGAGCTGGAGTGGGACTTCTTTCTCCTTTCCCTTTTGTATTCCATGTTGGCTACAAGGCAGCCAGCTAGGTGCTTTTTGCGCAAGTTGACATAGCAGCTAACTAACACATTAGCTGTTCTTTGAATTCCAGAGAGGCAGTTCTTTAGGTCCCCTTCTCATTACTCCTGTGATGTACTAGACATTCCCTGACACTGTGAGCTTAAGCATGTGTTTGTGGGAGCTAGGCTGCATGTTGTTCCTCAGAACCCTTGATAGATTCAGGCAGAAACATATGTATAAATCAGAGATGACCAGGGAGGTTCAGTGGAGAACATGTATCTCCCAGCTCTCCCAATGCTTATCAGTCACATGAAATATCAAAGGTATGAGCACTGCATGATTGTGCAGGCTCTGACCACTGTGATCAGTCCATACATGTATTTCAAATGACCAATGCAGCAGTTTTATTTATTCAACAAGTACTTGTTGATATCCCTTTCATACCAGGCATTCCTTCCAGGAACTGAGACTTTAACAAATAATTCATCTAAAACCCCTGTTATCACAGACTTACACTTTAGTGGGGCGTTTGTACTCTAGACAAGCAAGTATGTACAGACTGTGATGTGGAACAGGGATGAGTGCTCTGCAGAAGAAGCCATGGCTGAGCACAGCAGGATGCTCAATAACCACATTCCAAGTGCGATGAAACTTAATGGCTTTATAACCACCTGAGTAGAATAGCGCTCAGAATACAAAGGACCTACTATCCTTTGACTTGGGCTTTTTGCCTTATTTTCTACACCCTGTCTCTTTCAAAGATGAAGAAATATTAGGAAATCCAGAGCAGACATCTTCCCCACCTGCCTCTTCCTCTTCATACATGGACTCCTGGAGTCAGCTTCAATCAGAGCACCATGGGACTAAAGTTATAGGACCACAGACCAGGAGCTTCAAGGGTCCTCACGATCTTGGTGTCTTGAGCACACAACAGAGGCTCCTAGGAGCATCTGCCTGGCAGCTAACATCCTGCTTCCTCTCGCAGTTAAGATTTTTTTGAAATGACAGAGGGAAAGATTATTAAAATATTCATGAAAAGAAGATTCATGCATATGCTCCACGAGGATAAAGTGCAAAGAGCTTTTAAAACAGTGCCTGATGGACTGAGTGGAAATGGTCTTCATTTCCCCTTTGACTTCCATTAGTTCCTCTGAAAGAATTTAGGCAAAGATGACTAAGAAAAAATTGCTCATTGCATCAGCCTCAGGTCAGCCTAGAAACCCAAGGACGTTTCAGAACATACTTTAGGTTGTGTGCCAGTGAGGACAACTGGAGGTCACTGCTACTGAACAACTTAAACAAGTCTTCTTTACCCAGAGTGGCAGAAGGAAGGCTTTCCCCTGAGAAAATGGAACCTAGACTGTTTCTCTCATTAGTGACAGGCTAGTGACACCTTCCTTCCAAGGGACCTGGTCCTTGGTGCTCTGACCATCCAAACCAGGATGGCTTTGTCATCCTATCACCATGACCTTTGGAATCCTGTGTCTCTGGCTGGTCCAGCTCACAAAGCCCTAGCCCATACAGTGTGTCTATTCTTACCCCTGACCAGGTAGTAGGAAAGGAAGAGAGATTTATTTATTTATTTATCTATCTATCTATTATTTATCTAGAAGTGTTCTTTGCTATGTGGCTTTAGGGAAGTAGCTTCACCTCTTTAAGCATGTTTTCAGATTTGTTCATGAAAAATAATTCTCTAAGCGTTCAAAGCTTCTTCTCTTTAGGTGAATCATGTGGCACCACATCCAGTGTTCAGGCTTCCCTGCTCGCTATCCTCTGCATCCCTTCCTCCCTTAAATCTGGTTCATATGGCCTTCCTGAGGAACCTTCTAGGTTCTGGTTTTTCCTCCATTGTGCACTTACAAGTGTTTTTTGCACCAACAAATTTAACATTGAGATCTTGTCCTCAGTCTTTCACAAATTATTTCTTCAAAAGTAGTTGGATCTCACTCTCTTGCATTGGAGCATGCCTCGCTCAGATCTTAAGCACAGGCTTATTGAAAATAGGACACAAACCATGTCAGTTTTCCTTAGAGAAATCCGGGATTATTTTGAGTTAAATGAAATTATAAAGCACTGTTGTAAGATTATGTAGATAACTTGAATCCCTGAATCCAGATAATGATACAAAATGGAAACTTCTGTCTGTTACAACATTTCATGTATGTTGGTTCATTTAATAAATGCAAATTCTCATGTGCTGGCTATGCCAAATGCAGCAAAGCTGGGAACTGCAGGTAATTTGTTGCCTGAGTGTTCTGCAAGCCAAGCAAGCATTTCTAATAAATTTCAACTTCATAAATGAACATAGTCTTGCAATATGAGTAAGGTATGATGCCAAACATCATGTCTGAGCCAACGATTCTTGATTTTGTCTCTCTGTCTCTGTCTTTGTCTCTGTCTCTGTCTGTCTCTCTCTCTCTGTCTCTGTCTGTCTGTCTCTCTCTCTCTCTCTCTCGACTGTGGATAATTGTCTCTCAATGGTAAAAGCTTGTGGATAAGAAGAAAAAGGCAGAGAGATGCTCACTTCAAATGAGATAAGAGACATGTACAAAATGTGGGAAATTTTGTAGAAAACACCATCTAAATAAAGCTGTAACAGACAATGATTTTTTAAAAAAATTTTGTCCTTTAGAGACAGGGTCTTTCTATGTAGCTCAGGCTAGCCCTGAACTCACTGAAACTCCCAGTCTCCTCCCTTTGAAGCTTTTCTGCTTGAATCAAATGTGGAACTATAGCTCAGATGATAGATCTCCATCCTGAGAGTTGGAAGCCAGGACTCTGACTTAATATTTCTCTCAGTGGCTTCTTATGCAAATTAAGTATTCCTTAGACTTTGTCATGGACTCTATTATTCACTGGTCTTATAAGGTTGAGTGATAATAGAAATAAAAAGCTCATGATAACTCCTATTAGGCCATGAATACAAGTTACAGGAAGAAAGATTTCAAGTAGACACAAGAGTGAGTAATCGGTCTCTATACCGTCACTGTGAGAACTTCAGTATTTGGTAGCCAAATAACATAGATGCAAACTTTGGGTTTTAATGGGTCTGATACCCTTTCTTAAAGGAATAACTGCATCTATCATCATCTTAGGAGAGCCTTGTTTCTGCCTGAAAGGGGAAATTCAGTCACTATTCAAATCCCTCTTAGTTTGTCACTCAATTATCAGCCTTTCCCTGTTGGACTTTTGAAATGTCACTTTGGTTTTACTGATACTTTTGGTCATTTCTTCCCACCTGCTGCTTGTTTTTGTTTTTGTTGGGGTTTTTTTTTCTTTGTATTTTAAGGAAGGGTCTACAGGGTGTTCAGGGTCTCACTACTAGATCAGACTTTTAGTGATCCGCCTGTTTACAGCCTCCCAATAGCTGGAATTTCAGGTGTGCATCACCACACACAGTCTCAATTGTCATCTTAGTGTCACCGGGGGGAGGGCCAGCACAGCAGGCCTGGCGATTGAGCCCCCAGCCCCTGTGCCTGCTTGCAGGCACTATAATCCACCGACCTATTTGGCCAGCCCTCCACCTGCTCTTTGTGATTCTATTTCCTCTATGCAACATGTTCTAAATATAGAGACTAAACATAGGGGTTCTATCAGGGACCAAAACACTCTCATTTCAGGGCACTGAGGTTTCTGAGGTGTTATCTGTGGCCACACCTTTTATGCTGTCTAAGTTCTGGTCACAGTCAAGTTTGCAGTCCTGCCTGTGCAAGTCATTACTGCTATATTCACCTTTCCTCCTTTAGGAATAAGTTCTCGGCCAAGATGTCATCCATCACTTCTGGGATACACATTCAGTTGCCAAGGAAGACATGCTAGGCATCTTTTTAACATGTAGTCCTCTCACTGAGTGACTACAATAACTAGAAAACTGCTGACCTGAGACAGATGATGGCATGAGGGCAAAATTAATCTTTGTTACTTTGTGCTATGGAAGTTCTTATTTTTATATCCTAAGTTAGCTCCTTTGGACTAATAAAATTCCCATCTCTCTTGGGAAGTTCTCTCACCTCTTAAGATTTTCATGGCTTATCAAATATGCACATGTGGCACTGAATCTTAAACCAAAACCATCAACCCAGGGTGTTATGGTTTATGTCTAGTTGTCCCCTCAGAGCCTCATGCAGTCATGGGGCGGGGACTGCTAGAGTTTGAGATTTGCCTCAAGATCCCTGGGATTACATGTTTTAGCACTGCTGGGATTATGGGTCTGAGTACTTCTGGGATTATGGGTGTAGCCTAAAGCGGATAGGCTGAGGCAGAGAGCCTGAATGTAATATAGAGACAGACATGCGTAGTTGTTCTCTACTCCCCTGGTTGTTCCGTTGCCTCTGTCATCATTGTTGCTGTTCCACCACCATGAACTGCTGGTCTCTGCATTGTGCCTCTCTGCCTTGGAGCCAGCCAAGTACGGACTGAAACCTCCAGTAACTATGCGCTAAAGAAATCTTTCCTTCCTTCATTTTGGGTGTTGGGTTTTTGTCCCAGCAATGAGAGAAGAGTAACAAAGACACAGGGTTTCTCCACTTGTCCAGGAAATAGCACCATTACCACCCTTCACCAGATCAACTGAAAACAAGCATCTCCCACATCCAGTCAGGCCCAGTGCTTGCCTTCATCTCCTTACAAGGCCATTGCTGCTCGAGTTCAATCTCTTGCACTCTATGCTGATGGATAAGCCTGTGTATCTCCTAGGGTCCTCTCAGGTTCGTGTCCAGCTCATTGTTGCAAACAGCAAAGCGCACTTTCTACAAAGCCAATCTGCTCATGTAACTACTCTGCCCACTCATCCTAACATCTCCCTGTGGCCTTCGGACTCACTTCAAATTTTCTGACATGGTCTAAAACATCCCCCACAGTTCCAGGGGCATGCAAGGGAGAAGGGAGGGAAATGAGAGAGAAAAGGGATGCTGGGAGACAGAAGGAACAGAAAGTGTGAGAGTTCCTGGGAACTACATGTGCTGGGGCTGAGTCAGCAAAGGCCCAGTGAGTGTGGGGGTAGGTAGCCCGGAGAGGCCATATCTATGCATGCTTTCTTTCTCCTCCCAAACTTTACAACCTCATAGGCAACATCCCTGATTTTTCAAATGTTTCTTTTGAGTCTCTGCCCCTCTGAAGGCTTTCCCAGCTTACTGTAACACTTTATAAAGGTTGTTTTTCAGGGCTTCTCTTTCTCATTAAGCTGGGAGCCTGCTGAGGGCACAGAAATCCATTGCTCCTGTGAATTCACACACCAACAGCCCACAGAATGGCCGCATAGAGGCAGGTTCCTGGTGGTTGGTCAAGGAATGAATGGGTAGAGGAGGGGAAAAGACTTATGCATACCATCATCCTGAGTGCTCCATTCCTTATTCGCTGTCAGTTGTTTCACGTCCAAGGTTCATGGCCTGGCAATCTTCATAGGACACTGCAATTTGTTCTCCTGTTCCTATGTTACTGTCCCATCGCTGTCCATGGTCCTGTCGGTAGCAGCTAGCTGATACTGCTACACTGTCAACTCAGCAACTCTCCCTACACATACATCCCCTGAGGAAAATGTCCACCTTATCACCACAGACTGAGAGAAAATCCCCATCTGTTACAGCTCAGAGCCGGAAGCCTCATAATTGTGTCAGTGCCCTGGCTGCGGATCAGATTTCCTTGTATTAGGGAGCACTTAGGGAGACTCTGCTTGCCTTTTATTGTTGTTTTCTTTCCAGCAAGTAACTGTATTTCTTCTCCACTGAGACACAGTGCAAGAAATTTCTGAGCAAGTTCGTCGTCTAATGATCACAAGGAAGGTGCTTAGAGCCATAAATGTCTTCCTGGAGGTCTGTCGAGGAGCCCTGTTCTGCACACCACTTCCACGTGAGCATGTAGTGAATGCACAAGCCTTGCTCTGGGTCGGTATTCCTGATGCAGGTGATAATGGCATCAGAGGGAGCTGCATGATAAGCATCGTGCCTTTGCAAAAGGCACTGGCTTTAAAAACTGACTGGATGGTATCCAAAGACACAGCAAGGACAAGGGTGAAATTGTATACCAGTCCAAAAACACAAGCCTGGGGGACTTCTAAGTGTCTCAGGAAGTTGTTAAGCTGGGAAAACATGTTTGCATTTATTATTCAACTCCCTCTGGCTCCTTGGAGGATCAATGCTGGACCTTATTCTGCATTTGTAATATAGAGAAAACTCCGATCCCAGACCTTATTCTCCCAAGGAAGAGGCAAGAGAGTAGATTTCATGAAATCATTTGAACACTAAGAAATAAGTAATATATTCTTTTAGTTAATTTGGAATAGTTTGCACCTACTTCATGTCAGGAGTAAGTATAAACAGACATCACTGACCAACTCCTTGCCCTGTGGCACTAACTGTGGTAGGGGGAAATTATTGTACAAGTGTATGCACAAGAATTTAATCATGGATTCATTCTCTACAGGAACAGCGTAACGTATTGTGAAGGTACAGAATTGATATAATTTGAATTTAAGGCTCAGGGAAGCAGAGAACAATGAGGGTCCCTTTGGAGGCAAGGGGACAGCACATGTGATAGAACTGGGATAACAGACTGACAGCTACAGAAAGAAAGCTGTGAGCAGCAGTGGACAGATGTAGCACCAGAATGGCAGGGAGTTTCCTCTGTGTGGATCTTAGATGCCAAACTGGGAAGCGTAACTTCTAACCTAGGTGCAATGAGGATGGCTTAGGAATGGTTCACAGTGAAAGACTAAAGACAATAACTGCAACAGGTGAAAGGTGACAGTGTTTTAGAGCAGAGATGGGCAAGCCAGGGCTGACCTGCCCCTTACCTTTGTAAATAAAGCTTAATGAAGATTCAGGCATGTCCATTTATTGTTGTTATTCATGGTCACCTTGCTCTATATGGGGAGCAGTTGTTACAGAGGTTTTATGGCCCCCAGAGCCTGAAATGTTTGCTGTTTCCCTTTACAAAGAAAGCCTGTTGACCTCTGGATTAGAAGGAAAGGCGACTGACATCTGCACAAGGAAACGGACTGATAGCGATGCATATTAACAGCTGAGTGGAAGTCATCAGCCTAAATTCCCGCTTATTCTGCGACTTCCGAGGTGGTCAGCAGAGACTTAACTGGGTGTCTGAGGCTGCTGCCATGATTGCAGCAGAGGTGCATAGGGGTTTATTTATCCTACACTTGCTTTCTTCAATCTCACTAGATTGATTCCACATGATTTTCACACTGGTGGATGTCTTAGTTACTCAGCTCTCATTGCTGGGACAAATACCCAATATGCAAGTTTAGAGAAGGGAAGGTTTATTTAGTTCATAGTTACTGGAGATTTCATAGTTGAAAGCAGCCTGAATTACATAGCAAGACCTTGAGGTATTGTACCTCTGTGTCCAGGATGATTGGCTCCATACGTCCAAGAGAGGCCACCAGGCCTGGAGGGAGGAGCGGGGGTGGACCATGCTGTCCGTTTAATGGTTCAAACCTGTGTGATCCCACCCCCAACCCCACCCTGGTCCTCTGGTCCTACCCTTCGAGCCACACAATTGACTGCCCCATGATTTACATGAGGCTTTGAGAGGGCAATTAGATACAAACCATAACAATAAAGAATAACATTTATGAATGATCCATGCATTTTGTTATAGTTGTGAAATCACTGAATGCAGACAGTGATTTCAGGTTTCTCTCTAGTACTTGATAGGGTGCTGATCAAAATCCAAGCAGTATTTGCCAGTTTGGCCACAGGCTCTGAAGGAAAGAGTAGAATATTGCTGTCAGCTACACTGCACCCCTAGTAGCTTCAGTTGAAAGTTTCTCACAGCTAAGGAGCTACATGCCCACCTCAGGTTCTCATTCACAAAAGGACCAATGGAGGCATGGAATACTCCTCCGTCATTGTACAGGCTCATAGTTCATTGAGTGCTCACCACAAAGCTTGGAGATGGAGCCACGCTACTGCAGGGTTGGTACATGGTGGTTCCCCAAGAAGTGGTCTAAGTACCACTGTGTTAGTTAGTATGAGGAAGATACTCAGCACAGCCCCTGGCACACAGAGACTGATTGTCAGAAATGTGTGTACTATTGGTTTCACATGTTTAGTAAGAGAAATGTCAATTGCTGAAAAAACGTGTGTGTCCAGAAGTTTTCTGAAAATTACCCAGTGCTCACACGGTGCCTGGAGGCTGGGCTTGCAGTCGGTGTTGCAGAACATAACTTGGAGCAATAGCTTAAACTCCCAGGACCAGCCCTGGTGTCATGGTCTGAGTCTGTGGCTCCGAAGCTTGGACTCACAGCCGCTGTCCTGACCACATCCCTCGCTCTCAAGACACAAGACATCTCTGTGTCTTGTGCAGATGGGCAGGCTTTTTAGACCAAAGAGAGCAAGGAGCAAAGCCTCAGGGTCCTGCCACTGCCGTCCCTGCAGCCTCACAGGGGAGCTCAAGCAGGGCTGGTCTTCTAAACTTGTGAAAAAATTCAGCTTCCTTGATTGAATGTCAACTCCCATTACCAGGAAAAAGGAACTGGGGAACGCATGGAGTCACGATCCCAACCTCTTCTGAGTTAATAGGATCCTAATTGGATTAAAAATTTTAAATTTACATGGAAATGGCTCCCGAACATTAAGACACCACACAAGTGGGTTCAGTAAGCCTGGCACTTGTTAAAAGGTTTCTCATCTGCTGTGGTTCGCATATTGTACTCTCTCCGAAATTTGTGATGAAATTTAAATGCCATTGTGTGATATTAAGAAATAGGATCAGGTGGGAACTTTAAGCTGTGATTAGGACGCTGCCTTTCTGGAAGGAGTAATTCATGGCTGTAATTAATGGATTAGTAAAATATCTCAAGTTGGGTGTACAGCAGAAGTCAGTTTGTTGAGTATCTTTCCTGGCTGTTAGCTCCTGCCATATGACACCCTATCTGCCTTGGGCATGTGGCAGCCAGAGGAAGGACATCATCAGATGTAGCCTCTTGATCTTAGACCAGAGCCATGAACCACGATAAACCTGTGTTCTTTATAACTTTATATAATACAGCCTGAGATACTGCACTATTGGTGACAGAAAGCACATGAAGACACATCTTACCTGTCCCACATCTTACCTGGGCCCCAGCACTGGTGTAGACCTGTTCTGAGCCACTGCATTTTCCTGTACTTTAAAAATACAGTTGCCAGTGTGTCAGTATATTCCTCAGAAGCCTTCACTGTTTTACATTTATTCAGAAGAAAAGCAGGCTAATGATTGTACAGATACAGTAGAAATGGCTTTAAAAAGAACATAGACTATTTTATGTATTTCTGCTACTACAAGCCAAGAAAATTACACTTTTCTCTCTGGTCCCTAAAACAAGTACTTAAAGAGGAAGTGGCCAGGACCCACATATTTGGTGATTAACTGAATTCTGGCAGCTATACAAAGAAACTGGTTTCTGCTTTCTTTATGCGGCTGCTGGCATTTGATATTATATCCTTAAGTAACACTCAAAATTCCACTCCCGTGATGATATGAAATCAGAGGTAAAGAATGTGTAACTCCTGAGAAAAGAACAGAGGAGGTTGTAACTCAATTTAATATTTTATTTAAATAAATATTTTTATTTAAAGATATTTGTTATTTGGATAAAATTGCAGCAGTCAATAGAGCATTCCTGCAGGGCTCTCTAGTCCCTGAGTGACCTTTAGCTCCATTTGCATATTGGAAATTCAGCACTTTCTCCTGCTCTAATCAACCGCTCAACAGCAATAACAAAAAATCAAGTTTTCCATAGCAGGGGAGTTTTCGACATGAGATGAATTGAGTTTTGCCAAAACCAAAAGGAAACCATAAGAATGTCTGTGGGAGACCGTGTCAGGCCTGCCCAGTGCGTCAGCTTTGCTAAGGATTCAGAGCACCACTGACCCCGAGACTCAGAAAATCCAGGCTCTCTGCTTCTTTTGCTACTAGAAAGGCAAAAACATTGAACATATATTTGAATATTCACTTAAAGCTCAATTTCTCCATCTTTAAAGTGAGAGTATTGGTGTGCAGCTCTCACACAACACTCTGCCCTGCCCCACTCGTTTCTCTAGTCTTTCCTGTAGTGAATGCATCTTTCTCCCACTCTTCACAGTTCAGCTTCTTTCCTTTCACCTTCCAGCTCAGAAGATGCTCTGATGGCTGCTGGTCGGCCCAGCTACTGTTGATGTTCTGAATGTTACATATGTGCTCTGCTATTGTCTCATAGGACAACTGTGTGGAAATGGTCAAGAGAATGAAGGGTCCCATTTTGTTTTCAGGACAGGTGAAGGTGTATTTCTTTATGAGAAGCAAAGGGCCTGCACAAATTGTCTGCCAGCTATTTGGAGAACACTTCTAGAAAGAAAGGCTCCATTTGCACTAAAGGAGAAAGCAATTAGTGTCTGATCATTTCCTGTGTAATGGGTGTGAAATCCTGTGTGTGTGTGTGTGTGTGTGTGTGTGTGCGCATGAGCGCAGAATCTCACTACGAAGCTCATACTCACAGTGAACCTCTTCATTTCTGCTTTCCTAGTGCTAGGATTACAAATGTATTCCACTATGCCTGGACTCTTAGTGGGAAACCCTAATTATTTTTTTATGATTCTATAAGTATATCTTTTTTTTTTTTTTTGCTGGGTGGTCAAGGGCAAGTCGAAGCAAGACCTGTATAACAAAACATTCATTTTTGGGGGGTATCTTCCAAGGTCGAATCCCCTCAGGATTAAGTTTGGGACCATAGATAGTATTTTGTAGAACTATTGTTAGTGTCAGCCTTCGTATGTCCTAACTTGTGTATCCTAGTAAAGCAAAACTTCACCCATGGATGTCACCCAGAAACCTTGGTTCTGCCACTGGGGACAAAGTGCTCCTCCACTTCTGGGTTAAAGACTTTCCCTGTGTCCTTGGAGGCACCTGATTCCACCAGAACTGTTCACACTGTTGGAGAGCGCTGTCAGTGCACAGCTGCTGTGCATTTATTGCTGCTGTATTTGCTGGACACTAAAATAAAAGGAGAGTTGCTTGAATGTTCTTTGTTTCTTAGTGACCAAACAGTTAAAAATACTTGTTGAAGAAGAATAAAAATAGGCCTTATAAGATCAAAATCAGTGGACTAGAAATTAAGATTGAACTTACTGCATTAGCCCCTTTTAGCCAGATCTTAGAATATGCAAGGATTTTGATATTACCATCAAATAATAGAATCCAGGTAGCCATCCTGTATAATCCCTCCTTTCCTCCTGCCCTCTGAATTAGGAGGTAATACTGAGGAAATTTCATGTTCAATAGGATAAATCTGACCTCCTTGGCCAGGCCTGGAGGAATCCCTCACGTTGCTTCAGGATATCATCTCTTGGAAATACCTTCTAGGAAAATATTTCAGAGGATTAACTCTTTAAAGGAAATTTCACTTCAATCACAGCCCACGTCAACAGGCAGCACTAACTAAAGGAAAATGAGACATAGATGGGAAGCTAGAAAGACAGATAGCTGTAAAGGCATATGGAGGACCCCTGTCTCTGCACGTGTCCTTTGATGTCTTGTACAGCTCCTACAGAGAGAAGAATAACAAACTCTGATTAGAAACTGATTGTCCTTGGGTGCCTCTTTACACTACTTATTCCTCCTGGATTTGGTGCAAGTTGCAATATTTAGCTCAGAGAGCAGACGGTTTTAATTAATGAAGCACAGTCTTCCCCTGAGGGTGTGGGTAGGTTAAATATCCTCTAAATTCTCTACCAATTTTCACTCCAGATCAGCCTCAAATTTGCTAATCTCTAGGCTGTGTGTGTGTGTGTGTGTGTGTGTGTGTGTGTGTGTGTGACAGAAGCTTTTAAGAATGAGGATGTTTGATAATATGATTAGACATATTTAACTGAATATTTGCAGAGGTTCCAATTTCAAGTGAGTTTGTAAAGTCAAGTGGATTAAGTGGGTCACTAAAACAGCCAGTCAAGAACAAATTGCAGAGGGCATGTCCTGCTTCACAATGCAATTCCGCTGACAGCATAGCAACAAGTAGCATCTCACCAGTGTCCACCTCTGGCTTAGCCTCATCACCCATATTCCTTATGCCATTCATTCCTTAATCTAACACCTAAATAAATATTGACTGGCCATGCATCCAGTGTGGATATAGGTACCAAGCACAGAGTATTGAAGGACACGGATCAGGAACTTGAGCAATTTAAACATACTCATTAGTTTTCATGCAATGCAATATCATTAGTTCTTTAAAAATATATGAAGCAAGTAGTACACAATGTTGCACAAAAGTTTTTTTTTTTGTTTTTTTTTTTTTAAGGAAACTTACAGTTTGAGGATGTAAACATGAAACAGAACTTTCTTTCTTTTCAGAAAGTATCTGCAGACAGTGAGAGTGGGGGGTACAGATATAAATACAATTTTGGATGCAACAAAGTGACTGTGGAAACCTGAAATCACAGGATAGGTAGCAGCACTGCCCAGAGCAGGGAGGGGTAAGGTGGGTACAAAGAAGAAGAGGAGCAGTGAAGCTGCAGCCTCGGAACTCAGACAGAGCACAGACTGTTCTTCCGGGAAGTGGGGAGGACACTTGGAGGTGAATCCTGAGTCCGTGGGCCAATGGAGGGATGTGGGACTACAGGCAGCCCCAGATCCACAGCCTAGTCTAAAGGAGACACAGCAAGGCTGTCCAGGCAAGAAGCTAGATTCTCTGGAAACAGTTCACCAGAGGTGTAGGCTCTGCATGGTGAAAATTCATGTATGCTTTTTGATCTTTAGTTGGAGAGAAATCCAGAAGAATTTACATGTAAGCTTTTGGCCACAAAGACAGTTCTGGTCTACTGAAAACATGGTCCTGATTTCTTTTGGTGTAAACTTCTAACAATTGCTCATTTAGAAAGAAAAAAAGTTTATGTTAGAAATGAATAATCTGTAACCTGAACAGCGGGTGCACATGTCACAAGCTGGCAACACCATATGAACAAAAGTGAAGACAGAGTTTCAGATCTTGAAGACACAGTTGCAGCCAGTGAAAAGGTAAGAGCAGATCTCTTTAAAACAACTAGGATACAGGAAAAAATAATTCAACATCTGCAAGAGGATGCAAAAATGAGCAATGTGACATTAATAGGAATAAAGGAGAAAGAAGGAGTCAATGCAAATGATATAAAAAGAATATGGGCAGAAGAAATTGCAGAAAACTTCTGAAGTATGAGAAAAGAATAGGATATTGAGGTAACTGAAGCACACAGAACTCCAAATAACATCAATACCAATAAACACACTCAGACATATAATAGTCAAGATCCCAGAAATCCAGGAGAAGAATAATATACCATAAGCCACTAAAGAAAAGAAACAGATAACATTTATGGGTTTTCCTTTAAATGTTATCTAATGTCAGATTTCTCTTCACAGACCATGAAGACAAAAAGATCATGGAGAAGGGTGCTCCAAGTCCTCCATGAAAACAAATTCCAACCCAGACTGCTTTACTACACAAAACTCTTTTTCAAGTATGAGGGAGAAGTGAAACACTTCCACGACAAGAAATAACTGAAGAATTTCATGATGATTACCTTACACAGACTACTAAAAAATATTTTAGAGAGGGACCAAAATGACCTGAACTCTACCAATGAGAAGAGAAAAAGCCCAACAAATAGGTCAACCAAATAAACACAAGAGAAAAAGGAGTAAAGAGTAGTAAGTAAAAGACATGTCCATCATAAGTCAATACATTTCAAGTATAACCATCCATGTAAATGTACTCAATTCTCCAATTAAAAGAAATAGACTGGCAGAGTGAATAAGGAAGCAAAATCTAACAATATGTTGTATACAAGAAACACATTTAACTGATAAAGAAATCCATAGTATAAAAGTTAAAAGATGGAAAACAATACTACATGCCCCAGCACCTCAAAAAAAAGGAGGGGTAGCAACCCTGTTTGCAGATAGTCTAAACTTCAAAGCAAGATTGGTAAATTAAAGAAGCCCACTACATACTGGTTAGAGGAAAACCTCAAGACAAAGAGGTAACACTAAAAAATATGTATGCACTCAACAAGGGAGCACCAAGTTATATAAGACAAATCTTAATGGACATGAAAAATCTGATATCCAATTTACCACAATCTTAACAGGAGACCTTAACATACCTTTATCCCAAGAAGATAGGTCAAGCAGATAAAAAATTAACAAAGTAGTAGCAAAACTGAACCAGACCTTAGAACAACTGGACTTAGTGAACATACACAGAAGATTCTACCCAACCACTTCTGAATACACATTTTTTTTTCAGCTACACATGAGACATTTTCCAAAATAGACCACATAGTAGTGCACAGGTCGTGCTAAAGTATATGCAAGAAAACAGAAATTATTCCATGCATATTATCTGACCATAGCACAATGAAACTGGAAATAAATGAAAAAAGAAATCACAAGAACCCCAGAAACCCACGAAAATTAAACAACACCCTTCTCAGAAACCAGTGGGTTACAGATGAAATTAAACAATATTTACAATTTAATGAAAATTCAAACGCAACCTATCAGAATTTATAGGATGCATAGAAAGCAGTTCTTAGAGGGAAATGTATAGCTCTGAACTCACACACTAAGAAAACAGAATAGAAACAAATAAATACTATTGCATAGCACCTACACTGATGAGAAAAGGAAGAGCAAACAAAATCCAAAGCCAAGAGACGGGAGGAAATTATAAAGATTAGAGCAGAAATTAATTCAATTGAGACAAAGTAAATAATATAAAGAATGAATGAATTAAAAAGCTGGTTCTTTGAAAGATTAAACAAAGTTGATAAGTCCCTAGCTACCTCATCAAAAAGAAGAAAGAAAGGACTCAAATTCAAGCAATAAGGAATGAAAAGGACAAAATTATTACAGACCCAGCAGAGATTCAGAGGATCAATAATAGGTACTTTGATAATCTTTACTCTCAAAGAAATGAAGACACAGAAGAAATGGACAGATCCCTAGAAAAATATAAACTACCAAAACCGAATCAGGAAGATATAAGAACTCTCAACAACCCAATAACAGCCAATGAAATACAAAATGTAATAAACTCTTCCAACAAAGAAAAGTTCAGAACCTGATAGATTAACTACTAAATTCTACAAGTAATTTACAGAAGACATCCCAGTATTCCTCAGACTCTTCAGTGAAATTGAAAAGGAAGCAATCCTCCCAAAATCATTCCTAGAGGCAAGCATTATACTGATGCCAATACCAGAGAGAGATGCAACCAAGAAAGAGAACTACAGGCCAATTTCTCTCATGAACATAGATGCAGAAAGCTTCAAGAAAATCCTCTCCAATAGGATACAGCAAATCATCAAGAATATTATACATAATGAGGTAAGATTCATCCCAGAGATGCAAGGATGGTTTAATATATGCAAATCTACAAATGTAATATACTATATCAATAGAGCCAAAGCCAAAATCCACATGATCATCTCAATTAATGCAGAAAAGGCTTTTGACAAAGTCCAACACTCATTCCTGTTCAAAGTAGTACAGAAAATTGGAATAAAGGGCCTCTACCTCAATCAAAAAAAAGCCAGCTATGACAATCCAACAGCTAACATAATTCTAAATGGGGAAAAGCTGAAGTCTTTTACTCTGAGATCTTGTATAAGACAAGGATGTCCCCTATTTCCACTCCTATTCAATATATTTCTGGAATCATCAGCTACAGCCATTAGACAAGAGAGAGAAATAAAAGGAATACAAATAGGTAAAGAAGTTAAATTATCATTATTTGCAGATGACATGATAATCTACTTGGAAGACCCCAAAAATTCCACCAAGAAGCTACTACAATACACAAATTCAGTGGCATAGCAGGGTACAAAATCAACAAACAAAAGTCAATAGCATTCCTCTATGTAGATGACAACCACGCTGAGAAAGAAATTAGAGAAACAATACCTTTTACAAGAGCATCAACAAAAATGAAATACTTAAGTATTAACCTAACTAAAGAAGTAAAAGATTTATTCAATGAAAACTACAGTACTGTGAAAAAAGAGATCCTAGAGGATTTCAGAAAATGGAACAATATTCCCTGCTCCTGGGTAGGAAGAACCAACATTGTGAAGATGGCCATACTCCCTAAATCAATACACAGATTTGATTCAATCACTATCAACATATCTCACACACATTGAAAAATCATTGCTAAAATTTATCTGGAACCAGAAAAGACCCAGAATTGCAAAGACAATCCTGGGCAACAAAGATAAGGCAGGAGATACCACAATTCCTGACCTAAGGTTATACTACATGGCTACTGTGATAAAATCTGCATGGTATAGGCAAAAAATAGACCTGAGAATGGATGGAACAGATTAGAAGATGCAGAAGCAAATACAAACACTCTCAACCACCTTATTTTCAACAAAGGGCCCAAACATGTTTACTGGAAGAAAGAAGGCCTCTTTACCAAATCATACTGGAAAAACTGGATCTCTGCACGCTAAAAACTAAAGCCTGACCCAGGCCTATCACCATGCACTAAACTAAAGTCAAAATGGATTAAAGGTGTAAATGTTAAAAAGCGAAATATTAAATCTCCTGGAAGAGAAAGTGGGAGGATATCTTGAAGACATCAAAGTAGGCAAAGAGTTCATAGACCAGAAAAAAAAAAAAAAAAAAAAAAAAAAAAAAAAAAAAAAAAAAAAAAAAAAAAAAAAAAAAAAGCTTGTTTAGCACTGGAAAAAACAACAACTAGGACCTACTCCAGCTGAGAAGTCTTTCCATGTCAAAAGAAATTGCCAATGGAGTGAAAAGACAATCCACCAATTTAAAAAAAAAAATTAAATAATAAGTATTTGGACCAAGGTCTTCTATCTAGAATTTGTAAATAACTAAAAACCATCAGGGTCCCAAAATTCAAAGATTTAATCCAGAAATAGGCATCTGAGATGAACATACACTTGTCAGAGAAAGAAATTTAACAAACCTACAAATACATGAAGAAATGCTCCACATCGCTAGTCATCTGTGAAATGCAAATTAAAACAACACTTAAATACCATCTCACGCAAGAAAGAATGGCTACCATAAAAAAAGAAAAAGTTGGAGAGGCTGTGGGGAAAAGGAAACCTTCTCCACTGTTGATGGGAATACAGAATGGTGCACCCATTATGGAAAGCAGTGTGGAGACTCCTTAAAAAACTAGAACTGGAAATCCCATTCAATCCAGCTATTCCTCTACTGAGAATTTTCCCAGAAGAACTGAAAACATCATATCGTGGAGATATCTGTGCACCTATGTTTATAGCAGCACAAGTTTTGATAGCCAAATCTTGGAAACAAACAAAATGCCCATCATCTAAAGAAGAGTTGAAAAGATATGGTATTTTTATACTATGGAATATTACTCAGCTATAAAGAATGATAGACTAGAATACTTCATATATAAGTGGATGTATATTGAACATATACTCATAAATGAAATAAACTGGACCTACATGTATAAATATCATATAGTCCCCCTACTGTAAGAACTGAAAAGAAGAAATAAAAATGGAGAGGCATAACACAGCTGAATGGAAAACAAGGACTTAAGCATAAAACAATGAAGTGACTGTAAACAGAAAAGATAGGAAACATGGCAGGAGCAAAAGCATGCACTTATATACACAGGATGAATAAGATAATGGTCCTAAGAACCACCAAAATATTTTTCATACTGAGGATAGCAATAGATAACACTAAAATCATGCTTGGAATGCCTGTCATTCTTGTCTTTTTAGATTTGTGCTACTTCTAATGTAATTTCAGTCGCTGCTATACTCTCTCTCAAATAAATAATTGGTTTACAAGAAACAAAAAAGTATTAAATGAGAGTTAGAGACTAGGAAAAGTGCCATAGGATTGACTAGCTACAATTTTGTATATGATTCTGTTTCTAAATGTCTGTGTAAAAATGTGCTTTTATCAGATTGTATAGGGATTTACTAGAATATCAATGATTGATGGAAAATACCAATTCCAAGTTAAGTCTAAGATGTTTGATAGTCAGAAAGACAGTGATGTTAAGCTCAAGTACCTGTGTTATAAAGTAATAGTATCATGAAACTTCTCTTCTGGAAAGTTAAGAACGTAAATTTACAGACCAAAAATTAGAGAAAAACAAGGGCTACAAGGATTGTCAATATTTTGGCAATAACCTTTCATGATCAGTGAGGACTCAGGACAGAGAGAACCTATGCTATAACATCCTGTAACTGAGTGGTTTCCCAAATTTTCTGTTCAATTAAATTATGGGAACACAGAGGAAAGGGACTGATGATATTTTGTGTGCCTAAGGAAAGTCACCTAGGGAGAAGACATTCTCTCTGACTTTCACAGAGAGCAAACTGGTCAAGTAATGGCCATGACTCATCTGACACTGACAACAGTTCTACAAAGCACTATACATCGTTTCAAAGTAAATCCTGAGGGGATTTGACTGACCTTGGGAGATACAAAAGTTTCATGTTTTGTTATACAGACCTTGCTTTAATTTGCCCTTAACCACCCAGCAGAAAAATTTAACCATGAGGCATAAGACATAAAGCTAGATTAGTAATGTGAGATGTAAGAAGCTTAAATCAACAACTTCCAACATTGCCAGTTCTGCGAATAACCCACTGTGATTATGGAATGCTGGGCTATGTATGCAACTACTTTCTCTTAGTTCAATGAGAAGAAATTCTTTTGTACCAACAATGATTTAAAAAATCACCATGTCTACATCCTGTGCTCTGTATAACTACTATGAGGACAATAATATGCATTGTGTCAATTTTTGGGAATGTACTACTAACATGCTTTGAAAATGTCACATTATTATTTCCTATTAAAAGCAAAAACATTTAAAAAGAAGTGAGTAATCAATACAATAAAAGAAATGAGTAATCTAAAGGAAGCTTGAAAGTCTGATCAGATATCTTATTTAAACAAAAATGAGGAGGCCTCAGAATGTGACTTTTGAGCATTTGCCTAGCCTACTCTAGATTTTGATTTCCAACTCCTATATTATCCAAAAAAGTAGTTAAAAATTTAAAGTCACCATCTCTATGAAACCAGAACACACACACACACACACACACACACACACACACACACACACACACACCACATATAGTGCAAGCACTTAAGAGAAAAGAAGGAATAATGACTTGATCTAATAAAACATGACTTAAAAATTGTCAAGCAAAAGCTCCATCAAAGCATGAAATCGAAACAAGAAAGAGGAAAAGTATTTTGAGAACTTGATTTTAAATAAATTATTTCCTAACTAAATTACAATGAAAAGAAGAATTCCAAATGTAGTAAATAAGAAATGATTACTGATCCCACCAAAGGCATAGAAAAAATTAAAAGAAATTACGAAGCTCTGTCTTACATAACCAAACTTGAAAATGCAGATGAAGGGAAAGTACACTAGAAAATATATTGGGGACATTACACAGATCAGTTACTCTAAATGAAATAGGAACACTACTAACCTCTCTCTCGTTCATACCAAAGCCATAAAATCTATCCTCTGAAATTCTACTAAGCCTTTGTAGAGCAGAAATAAATGTATTTAACCTCTCCAGAATATGGGAAGGAAGGAAAGGCTTTGGGGAGGAAGGCTTCCCAATACATGCAAGGATCTTTATGTGGAACTTTACATTAAAAACTGGTGAGGACTGCGCTGAAACATAAACACCCAAATGAATTCCACACAGAACCACAGTGTGAATTCTTAACTAAGCCTTCTAACATATTTTACTATTCTTAAAGAGCAAAAGAGAATATCAGATCAACTTTACTATAGGTACTGAAAAAGGTCTACAGGGTCTCACTACACAAATAGGACTCGTAGTTACTCTCCTGTTTTCAGCCTTCCCAGTGCTGGGATTAGAGGTGTGGTTACCAGCTCAGTGAGCCCAGGGCCAGGGCCAGGGCAGTACCCTGAGAATGGAGCCCCCGTCCCTGCACCTACCTAAGCAACTGCTTTAGTCTGCTTAGCTACCTGGCCAGGCTTTATATTTTAAATTTAATTTCTTTTTAAAAGGAAAAATAAAGGTAAGCAGCATAAAGAAGCAATAAAGAGAACTTTTTAATAGGAAAATATGTCAGTGCAAGCCAGAATGATGCTTAATAAACTAACTGTAGGAATGTAACTCTTCAAGAAGCATTAAAATCAGGAAAAGGGCAGGAGTCTCACCCAGGAGTACAAGCCCTGGAGTTCCACAAGAGGACAAAATCGGAGGCTTGTAATTTTGAAGCTATAAAGTTGACCTTGTTTACGTATATACAAGTAAGAGCTGTCACAAACAAGGGAAGGCAGTAAGACGGAAGGGAGTATTTCTCTCACAAAAGCAGCTAAGAGAGGTTGGGAAGATAGTTCCTTGGCACAAGAGCCCACCTGGCAAATGCAAGGTAGTGAGTTCAAACCTTGGTCCTGCAAAAAATAAATAAATAAATAAAATTAAATTTTTTTAAAAAGCAGCTAAGAATAAAAGATACAATTTTCAGTTGATTTAAAAAATTATAAAATACCAAGCAATAAATTTAAGAAATATATATGCATAGTGTGCATATGTTTGTGTATGTGTGAGTATGCATGTGTGTGCATGTATGTGCATGTATGTGCAAGACAACTGCAGAGAATATTTGTGCCATGAGGTGAGATAAAAGAACCCAACAACACAAAAATATTAGTTATTTCTGAGCTCAACTTTTATATTAGAGGGGATGCAAATAAAAATGTCCAAATAAAAAAGTATTTTGTCAAACAAATTGATTCTGAAATTCAAATAGAAAAACAAACAGAAAAGGAATAATTTTTTTAAAATATGTATGATGGGGAAAGAAGTAAAATATATTACCAGGTTGCAATACTAAATTCTGGCTGTAGTATATGGATAAACTGGCAGTTAACAGTTTGGAGTTGGAAATAGGTCAAAGCATTTGTGAATTTAGTTTAGGATAAATTTCCATTTCAGATCAGTTGGAAGTGATAGATATTTAATAAATTTCATAGGAAAACTGGGTCACCATCTGGAAAAGATTAAATTGGATCCATCTTTAAGTCTTATGCCAGAAGAAGGGCCGGCCAAATAGCTTGGTGGGTTGAAGTGCCTGCTAGCAGGTGCAAAAACCAAGGTTCAACTCCCAGGCCTACTGTAGTGGCTCTGCCTCTGGGATGCACTGAGAAGGCAA
>PVJA010023571.1:9196-32982 GCA_004027025.1 Myocastor coypus | reverse complement strand
ATTAAAAAAAAAAAAAAAAGAAAGAAAGCAAACTGGCCGAGCAATGGCCATGACTCGTTCCAAAGGCTAATACTGACAACAGTTCTACAAAGCACTATATATGGTTCCAAAGTTAATCCTGAGGGGATTTGACCTTGGAAGATACAAAAGATGAATGTTTTGTTAAACAGGTCTTGCTTTGACTTGCCCTTGATCACCCAGTAAAAAAGCTTAATTACAAGGCATGAAACGCAGAGCTAGATTGGTGAGATGAGCTGTAGGAGACTTGGATCAATAGCCTCCAACGTTGCAAATTTCACTGGTGACCCACTGCAATTGTGGAACATTGGACTGTGTATGCATCTGCTTCCTCTTAATTCAAAGAGAAGGGGCTGGGGAGATAGCTCCGAGGCACAAGTGCCTGCTGGGCAAGTGCAAGGTCGTGAGTTCGAACCCTGGTCCCACAAAAAAAAAAAAAAAAAAAAACAAAGAGAAGAATTTTTTTTTTCTTTTTTTAGCAACATCAATAGGAAGGTGGGTCATGCCCACACACTGTGCTCTGTGTAACTATTGTGAGGACAATGTGCAGTGTGTCAACTGTTAAAAAAAGAAAAAAAATTAATGTTTATTGAAAGTGTTAATGTTTAATTGTTTGATCAATCTTATACACTGGTATCTATTAATCTAAACTGATCCCGATGATGAAAATATGTAATATAACCACTGTTAAATTTTTCTGGTTTTGAAATTTTGTACTATATGTAAAAAAATAAGTAAATAAAATTTTCAATTTACACTGAAAAAAAAGTGAAAATGATCAATATATGTATTATATGTACAAATTTGCCAAAATGAAACCCGTTAGTCTGTTAAAAAAAAAGAGGGGGAATGAAAACTTTTAAGTATCTTTCCTACATCATGTAGCCTTAAATAAAAAGCCTTGAATCCTTAAGTATTTCATTAATTTCCATATGAAAGTGGTTTTTCAAATAATTTTTAAATTTAATCATTCATTCATTCATTCATTCACTCATTCGGTACAGGGTCTTGCTATGCAGTTCAGATTCCTAGCAATCTTCCTCTAGGCTTCCCCAGTAGTGGGATTACAGGCATGTGCCACTACACCCAGTTTCAGTGGTCAGCTCGATGCACCCAGGGTTGTGGGGGCCAGCATAACATGGCAAGCAATACTGGGGATTGAACCAGGATTCCAGGGGCTGGCATGTCATGGCAAGCGGTACTAGGGCTCAAATTGCCTGTTTTTGCCAGGCAGGCTCTAAGACCTCCAAGCTATCTCCCCAGCCCCAAACTTTTTAAAAAGCAGAAATCTCTGTATTTTCTATTTCTCAACCATTTCCAGCACACACTTTTATGAATTATGTCAAAATTTTCCACCTTAACTCCTTGGGAAATACAAACCCTTCACCACAACACACTTCTCTCCATACACATTTATATTCTCTCTCACTACACACTCTTCTATTCCCAAGTAAGGGCTCTTTAAAGGTACAAAGGAAAATCAAGTGCCCCAGGACACACAATGGGGCCACTGTACTAAAAGGTAGAGCGTTTCATGGGAGGAGGAGAGGTAGTATTATAAATAGAAACTTTTCTCCATTGGATCCTTCTGATCTTTATTCCTGACCTTGGATCCACTCTAAGTCCAGATGGTGGGGCTCTTCCAACTTAAGAGGAAACAAGATTCCAATAAGACGAATTGGGTCATGTACTAAAGAGGAAAGAGAAGCCCAAGAAGCACATACAATGCAGCCAAGCACAACACATGCAGCAGCAGAACTGGCAAATGGAAGTCCTAAACTAACAATGAAGAGTAGGCCATCTGTCTGTGATATATCCAGAACACTTTCTAGGGTGGCAAGAGTCACACTGCATGACTGCCAGGGATGGTCCTCTTTTTCTGCCATATCTTGGCCACAGGGCTACACAGTCCTCTGTGGCTATAAAATCTATATGCTCGAAAAACTGATTTTCTCCACGAAGTTTTAAATAAAAGGAAAACATGCCAAGAAAGCATACTGGGTGTGGTGATGCACTCCTTCCTGTAATCCCAAAACTGGAGAGACTGAAGCAGGGAGTATGAGGCCATCCACAACCATACACTCATCTAAAAACTAGCCTAAAGGGGGCCAGGGAGATAGCTTAGGGGCATAAGTGCCTGCCTGGCAAGTGCAAAGTCCTGAATTTGATGCCCAGTTCCACCAATACATACATACATACATACATACATACATACATACCAGCCTAAACTTACAAAGCAAAACCTATCTAAAAAAAAAAAAAAAAAATCACCACCTCGATTTTCTATGATTATCCCCACCAACAAAAAAACCACCACATATTCCAACAAGGTCAGGCCAAAGGGTGGTACATAAAGGCAATATGCAACTACTATATCCTCCTTTCTTTTTTTTTTTTTTTTTTTTTTTTTTTGAGACAGGGTCTCGCTACGCAGTTGAGGCTGGCCTTGAGCTCACTTTTGTAGCCCAGGCTGGTCTCAAACTTGCCTCAGCCTCCCGAGTGCTGGGATTACAGGCGTGCGCCACCACGCCTGGCATATATCCTCCTTTCTAACACAAGCTTACAAAGTAAAACTATCACAAATGCACCTACATCTAACTTCACTTACTAACCATGTGAAAGCACCCAAATAAACACCCTAAGACTAACAGCCCCAGAATGAGTTTTAAATAAAATGGGCTACTTCTCTATACTGGAAAAAATGACAGAGAAGACCACATTCTGGAATACATTCAAATGAAATGACTCCCAAGTGCAGCACTTGAGAAAGGGAGTATGTTGAAAAATATTTTATTCAAGCTATCGGATCTCAGCTTTAGGCAGTCATTAAGATTTGAAATCCTACATTTCAATGGAGATAGGGAGGCACTGGACACACTAAGGGATATAGTTCAGTAGTACAGCACATGGTTAGCATGCATGAGGCCCTGCATTTACTTCCTAGCACTACCAAAAATAATAAACTTCCATTTAGAAAGGTAAGCATTACTGGGGCCAGGAAGTTAGCTCAGTGGTATAAGCACTTGCCTGCCAAGTGCAAGGTCCTGAGTACAATTCTTGGTGCCACAAGATAGACAGACAAACAAGGATTATCACTAATCCCCATTGACATCACCACTAATAACTCTACTGTCATTTTTGGGGAGGGCTTTAAACTCAGAAAAGCAGCCTACACTGAAGAAGCCACACCAAAACACATATCCCAGAGGAAAAGAAGACTGGGACCAGGGAAGGGTCCAGGGGGACTCCAACTGGGGCTATTTTATTTTAGATGAAAAGGGAAGGACTAGGGCTGGGGAGATAGCTCTGTGGCACAAGTGCTTGCCCAGCAAGTACAAGGTCGTGAGTTTGAACCCCAGTCCCACCAGAAAAGGGGAAGGACTGAAAGGTTAACATATGTTAGTTCTAAAATACAAGAATGTTTGTCGTACTGTTCTCTGCACTTTCCTGTAGCATTTTAAGGTTTTCAGAACTACATCATTTTCATTAGCCTCATTTAAAACATTCTTGGTTTTCATTCAACTTCAATGACAAATACCTTTCATTATCCCTCACCAACCATTTCCACCAGCACTCACTTACAGAACACTGGATCTATAATTACAACTATCCATCCTGGGACCTCACAAAAGCACATAAGCACAAGAACAAAGGAAATGAATTACTGATAGTAAGTTGACATCAAAATTACAACTACAAGGTCTTGCCACATCTGTAAAAGGAAAACAGTAGTTATAGATTCATGTTGCAAAGCATGTAGAAGATGTTACCTTTAGTAAACACTCTGAATTTCTCCCACAAGGTTGACCAATGCCCACAGTGCTACTGTCAAAGCCTTTCAATCTAGTACTCAGTCCACAAGCCATGGAAGAAGACTCTACTCATATATAAACCAACATAACATTAACATGAGGAACTCTAGGGCCTAAAAATGTCCTTTCTTCCAGATAGCTGGCAGTACCCAAAACAAATGCTGTAAGCATAAAATTAAGTAGCACGAATCTGAAAAACAGTATATCCACAATGCTTAATCATAATGCTATTTGCTCCCATAAGTAAATCTCAACTCTACTTATTCCCTCAGCCAACACTACCAGGCCTACAAGATACACAGAGAAATCTTTATTTGTGTTCACACCATATAAATCCCTTCTTCCAGTCTTCTCTGCAACCAGCCCACATTTACCTCTTTGCTTCTTCTAAATGACAAAGGTACTCATAAGCCACATTCTGCCGTCTCCTTTCATCCATCTCCTCTGCAGTGAGTCTCTCATTATCCAGGACAGCTAAAACATGAAAGAAAGGTAAATATCAAGATCTTCAACCTTCCTTAGCAATTAAAAAAAAAAAAATGGCACAATCATCATTTTCTTGCTAGTCACCTAAAAGTTAACATAATGAGGTCAAGGTAACTAGTAAATGTATACATAGCTAAGTGTACTGAAATCATTTTCCTTTAAAAAAAAAATGGGATTCAACTATACTCATCTTGCCCTTTTTACAAATGTATGCTAATAGGAACATGGGCTTAACTTTAACAATCTTACAAAAATACTGACATAAGATTTTGGTTTGACTTTGTCCAGGTCTATCAGAACCCTTTTCATTTTTTTTTTTTTCCCCCAGATAGTATTACTATGTAGTTTAGGTTGTTCTGAGTTGGAAATGTAGCCCAGGCTAGGCTTGAACTCACCACAATCCTCCTGCCTCAACCTTTCAAGGGCTAGGATTTCAGGCTTGTGTCATCACGCCCAGGCCTGTCAGAAGTTTTTCTAAAGATCTCATCATATTTTCTTACTTTATTAACAACCAACGCCAACAGTTTCTGATGACTGAATGATACTAATTGTGCTAACCATTCTACATGCATTCTCTCACAAAACCCACAATCTTATTTTAAAGATAAGAGAATTGAAGCTGAGTAAACTCAGCCCCATGGCGATTAAGAGGAAGGCCTGGATTCCAAGGGACAGAACCTGTCTCAAGGCCTTTGGGGTTAACTATAAAGCAATCTACCTCCTTCCCAAACACCCAAGGAGTGGAATACAGTAAATTCTTAACTTCTTGAGAAGAGGCCTCTCCCAGTCTGGCCTGAACGATTTTTTGGAAACCTTTCTCCCCTTTCCATTGCCCTTCCTCTCACCACAGTGCCTATACACTACAGCTCAGTGTCCCTGTCCTCTTTCATATCTTAGTATAGCCTCTTCCTTCTAGTCACACCTCCAGTCTTAGCCTGCCCCGGCAGACTTTTCTGAACAGCATCATTCAAGGCTCCACTCGAATGCCACACCCGTGCACAAGCCTTCATCAGCCCCTCCTGGTGCACGTTACTCTGTATGCCTCACATCTTGCACCTTTACTGCACATCATTAGCTCCTACACCTATCTCTGATTAAAACATTCTTTGCAGACAGGGCTTGGGGTTACTCATCCCGAATTTCACAAACGTGGCATAATACCTCACATATAACTGTTGACCAGTGAGGTTATCCTTTAAAACATTTTTTCCAGATATAAACTAACGTCGAAACCCCAAGATCTTCCAAAGACCCTCCTGCTTCTCCTGAAGTTCACTGATGTCCCAAAATTGGCCACAAAAATGAAAAAGTCAAAGGTTTGTGGTGGCCTTTATTTTCTGGGTTATATATATATATACTTTTGAAATCCCGACGAAGGAAATGACCGAGATAGTGAAGTGACGTGCCCAGGGCCGCACCTCGAAGGTGGCCCTGAGCCGAGTGTCTCCGAAGCCCGCAGAGCTCCAGCCGCCGCGGTCTCGGACTCGCCCGGCGCCGTCCCGTTGCCACCTCAGCCTGGCCACCCCCAATCTTTGCCGGCCGCGCAGCGGGAGCGCCAGGCCAGGGCGCGGTCTCCAGGTCCTACCCGCCGCCTCTAGGTTCACCGAGGCGCTAGCCCGGTACGCCGCCCACACCCGCCGGGCCGGCTCTTCCGGATCCTCGCGGGTGCGGCCACTTAGCCCCGCGCCATCCTCCCGCCGCCGAGCCCCCCGGAAGCCGCGCCCTGGCCGCGGACCATCGCGCCTCCGATCCCCGCACTCACAGCCATAGTGTGGCCGGGCTGCAATCTCATCCGCGCCGGACATGGCGGCCGAGCCCGAGTCTCAAGTGAGGAAGCGGTAAGACCTTGAAAAATCGGGCGGCAGCAACTATAGCTCCTGCCGAGTGCGCGGGCTGGCGGGGTCCCGAAGGTCCCGCCCCGCGGCCCCGCCCAGCCTTGCTGCCTTTGCAGGCGGAGGGAGGCGGGGCAAGAGCCTCCCGGCCCCGCCCCTGAGCCCGGCCCTAGGTCCCTGGCCCGCGGCTCTGGCCCTGTGAGCGGGAAAGGGCGGGGTCAGAGCTACAAGGCCCCGCCCCATCACTCCGACCGGGCCCAGAGGACCCGCCTTGAGCAGCAGGCGGAAGGGAGGTGCGCGAGGGGCGGGCTCGCGCTCGCTAGCGGGCTCGCGCTCGCTGGGCTCTGGCCGCGAGGCTCGCCCTGCTCGGCGACGCCCCATACGCTACTGTGACAGAAAGGCAGGAAGGCATCCTGTACCGGCGACTTGAAATCAAAAGTCGCGAGTCCCTTATCTTCCCGTCAGCCCAGTTAACCTCCTCAGCACCGAGACAGGCGAAGGCTTGCTTTCTGGAGGCCAGGGTGTTCTTGTTGGGCACAATTGGGACCCAAGCCACCGTGAAGGACTTCCGCCCCCGTCAGCGCGGTCTGTCCGTGCAGTCGCAATCCTGTCCCGGATTCGCCCAGCAGTCGTGGCACTACAACAGTATCTAAAGCATCGAGATGTAGATGCTCACAGAAGAACCGTACTCATCCCACCTTCCCTGCTTCAGATTCCGTATGCCAGTTCTTTAAGTTTTTTTTTTTTTGGTTGTTTTTTGAAGGGGCGTTGCACCTATTAAGAATGCCTGTTCCCTTGCACCTCCCTGTCCTCCATGCTTTTCGTCCTCTTCCCCCACCACACACATTGTTTGGATCAAGACCCGGAAGATAGTAGCTCCATGGTCTAAGCACCTGCCTGGCAAGCGCAAGCAGCCGGTTTGATCGCTGGTACCACATGTTGTGCGGGCTTGGCGCGGTGCCAGCCACTGAAACTGGGCGTGGTGTTACAATTTTAGGATTTTTTTTTTTTTTTTTTTTTTTTTTTTTTTTTTGAGACACGGTCGAGCTGGCCTTGAGCTCACTTTTGTAGCCCAGGCTGGTCTGGAACTCACACCGATCCTCCAGTCTCAGCCTCCCAAGTGCAGGGATTACAGGCGTGCATCACCACGTCTGGCTTTGGGCCCATTTGAATATTGACCACACCGTCAGGAAGTTTCTTGTTATTTTCAGCTGCCTGGTGAGCTTTTTTGCCAGTGATACTTCAAATCCCACAGAAGGCCTCCAGAGAGCAGGCCTGAGGAGATTAACTGGCAGGGAAAGATAGAAGACTGGTAGCTTTGATCTCAAATCCTGCTGTGTGCTCTTGATAAAAGTACCTAATTCACAGGGCAACAACACTCCAGGCTCTTGCCGGACACCAGCCATATGTTCTCTCTGGAATGCCTGTCTCTGTCTATCCCACACCCCCCAGCGATTACACCATTCATGTTGTCATCACCTCCATACTTAGCTTTACCAACCAAATCCTTTCTGGTTACCAAGGTGAACTTATAAAAAAAAAACAAACAAACAGGAAATACAATGTGTTCCTTTTTCATAGGTATATACATATGAGGTATTTCTAAGTAAAAAGGTGAACTTTCTTATTTTTAGTTTTAATTTTTTGGATACACATTTGCATCACATAAATTACATTCCTTCTGGGGAGTTGATGTGTGCACTGGACATATCTTTTTTTCACCTCTTCCTTCTCCCCTCCCCCATCTTTTGATGCCCTCATTTGAACAGTCTTAACTCCCTACTTCCTATTATCTTCTTTTAGTCTATTTATAGTTTGGGTTTCTCATACAAGAGAAGCCATGCAGTATTTAAGCACATGTTACTTCACTTAATATTATGGTTTCAAAATATATATATTATGGTTTCACATTGCATCTGTTTTTCTGTAAATCATTCAAGTCTATCCTGAAGTACAGATGGCTGGTAAATACATGAAAAAATGTTCAATGTCACTGGCCATCAGAGAAGTGCCAGTGAGAACACAAAGATTCCACCTCACTGCAGAAAGAATAGCCATCAAGAAATTGAATGAAAACAAATGCTGGCTGGGCTGTGGAGCGGGGAGGGCTTTCACACCGTGAGCAGAAGTGTAAGCAGGCACAAAAATGGTGGAGATTCCCCAGAAAACTAAAACTAGAAATTCTGTTTGTCTGCTTGGAAGAGGTAAAGACATATTACATTAACATGCATCATATGTACACACACCTGTATTTTGTTTTGTTTTTGAGACAGAGTCTCACGATGTAGCCCAGGTTGGCCTCAAATTTAAGGCAATCCTCCTGCCTTACCTACTGAGTGCTGAGATTACAGGCATGTGCCATCACTTGATGGCTCTACCCCACGCTTACAGCTGCACAAGTTGTAATAGCTAAATCATAGGAGCAGCCTATATGGCCATCAGTGTATTTGTACACATTGGAGGTACACAGCTACTCTACCATAAAGAGGTTTCATGCAGTGGAGTCTCCCTTCATAGTAGGATCCAAGCTCTTGGCATGCCAAATAAATCTCTTTACAACTCAACTCCAGGCCGTTTGTTTCAGCCATTTTTTATTTATTCATTCTTGAATTTTTAGGGGGAGATGCTGGGCATCCAGACTACAGCTTGACACATTAAGCTATCCCCCAGCCCTAAAACTATTGAAGTAAGATATTTACTACATTTTCAAGTAAGATTTTTTTGTTTCAAGACAAGATAAGGCTGGGCTACAGTTCTCATGAATCCTCCTTCCTAGTCCTCCTGAGTACTGGGATTATAGACTAGCATCACTATGCCCAATTTAAATAAAATATTTGAAAAACCTATAAATGAAATATCACAGTTGAGCTGGTGAGAAAGCTCAGCAGACTAAGCACCTGCTTTAGCAAGTGCAGGTTATCAGGATTCAATCACTGGTCTAGCATGCTGTGCTGGCCTCAGATACTGGCCCCACCCCTGGAGCAGGTTGAACCACTGACAGAGTCCAGGCGTGGTGGGGCACACCTGAAATCCCAGTACTGGGAAGGCTAAAAACAGGAGGATCACTACAAGTCCAAGCTGCATAGTGAAGCCCTGTACCAAATACATTAAAAAAAAAAAAGTAGAAAAGCAGCAATGCCTTAATATATTATAACTATAAATTCAAAGTTTTTTTTTTTCTTTTCCAGCCTTTATTACTATCTAACACAAGCTAACACACTTTATACCAGTAGGGCAAACCTAGGGCACACCTGCTACAGTAGGCTATTTCTAGTGTTCAAAGCTCTAATACATTTACCATCACTGCCTTATACACAAATGGTGAAACAAGACTTCTTTCTAAAAGTTATTTATTCTAACACACAAAAAAAACTTTTTTAAAGTTACTTTACTCCAGGTTTTCCTCTTTCCACTGAAGGATTAGCTAGATTCTTCTTGTTATTCTGAGACTTTAATTTTATTTATTTATTTATTTATTTATTTATTTATTTATTTATTGCCCTTTTGAGACAGGGTCTCACTATGCAGTTCACATTGGCCTTGAGCTCACTTTTGTAGCCCAGGCTGGTTTCAAACTCGCACTGATCCTCCTGCCTCAGCCTCCCAAGTGCTGGGATTACAGGTGTGCACCACCATGCCCGGCCTGAGACTTTAATTTAAAAGGCTTCCAGGCCTTTGAGCCAGGCATGGTAGTACACACCTATAATTTCAGCTCTCAGGAATGATGAGGCACAAGAATCCCAAGTTCAGTCCCAGCCTGGGCAATTTAATGACTGAGGAAGACTTTGTAAAAAGACTGGGTACCAGGCATGGTAGCATACACCTATTATTCCCTCACTCAAGAGGCTATGGCAGAAAGATCACTTAGAATTAGAAACCAGCCTGAACCACATAGTGAGTTCAAGGTCAGCCTGAACTATACCGAGATCCTCTCTCAAAAACAAGACACTATTGAGTGTGTAGTTCAGTAGAAGGCCGTGCCTTTGATCTCTAGTAGGGCACATGGGTGCACATGCATGCATATGCATACACACACACACAGAGTCACTACCACATGACAAACACTCTCCACAGAACCAACACCAACCTCACCACCCTTCTTCCTAAAGACATGCCTGCCTAGTAGCAATGAAATGGGGCACTGATTTCATCTTTTTTCTGACAGGTGAGGACAGACAGACAGACCCAGATGTCACATGAGCCTTTGGGTCTATGTTCTCTAGGTGAACCAGAGGTTTCAACTACTCAAGCAAAGTTCCTCATGTCATCAGAGACCATGTCCTGTCTGTCCAGGGCAACAACACTTAATTCTACCAGATAGGAGAGTGACAAGGTCTTAGTGCTGTCTGTGTTTCCTGACACAAGGATACGGAAAATCTTGTACACCATAATCTTCATGATGCCCTTACTGAACAGGTGTCCCTTGGTGACAAGCTCATGGTCCATGAGGAAGCCCATTTCCATCCAGAAGTCAGTTAGGTTCTCAGATGTGGCAATATCCACACTGTTTCACAACAGTGCATGGTGTCTTGTCTCCCATTTCTGGCTGTCCCTGATAGCACAGATGCCAGGGTGCTCCTGCCCTGTCCACAGAGCGCCAGGCCTTGAGGACAAACAGGCTGGCCTGCTGGCCCTTAGGGAGGAACACTATCTGGTGGTCAAGGAAAATCTCAGGTTCTGTATTGTCACACAGACCACAAAGCTGGTGGATGAGGCTTTCCAAACTGTGGTCCAAGACACTCCCCTGCGGTAGGTACTCCATGTTTTTTTTTTGTTTGTTTGTTTGTTTTTTTTTTTTTTGTCTTTTTGAGACAGGGTCTCACTATGCAGTTCAGGCTGGCCTTGAGCTCACTTTTGTAGCCCAGGCTGGTCTCGAACTCGCACTGATCCTCCTGCCTCAGCCTCCCGAGGGCTGGGATTACAGGCGTGCGGCACCACGCCCGGCAGGTACTCCATGTTAATGGTGCCCCCCATGACGGGCATCATGGTGATTGGAGATACCTCCATTATGTCTCTCTGATTAAGATGGAGGCAACAAAACTGGATTCAGAGCTCCCAATCAGGCAAGGCACAGGATACACCTTTCCTCCTCCTCTTTCCGCTTCCTTGAAGAAGGGACAACACGCAAACCTCCATTCAGCCGCTCCGCATGTAAGGGTGCCGAGAGTCAAAGTTCTTTTTTATTGTTTTTCTTTCTTTGTTAAACTTTATGTTGCTATTGTTTTGACAAGAGTCTATATTGTTGAGGCTAGCCTCAAACTTTCATCCTCTTGCTTCAGCCTCCTGAATAACTGGGATTACAGATGCAGGTTACAACTCCCAAGACTGCTTTACCTTTTGTACCAAAGATTGAACAGAAGACCTTTACATTAAGCTACATTTCCAACGTTTGTTTTTATTTTTGTTTTTGTTGGTTTCTTTTAAGACAGGGTCTCACTAAATCACTAAATTGCCAGACTAGATTCAAACTTGCCTATCTCAGCTGTTCAGTTCTGTAAGCCATAGAGTGTCGAACAGTGGACTTTGCTCATCCTTTCACCGCTCACAGGTGGATTCCCCTGGACCAGAGGCTGATCCTTGAGTTCTGTATCTGTTATAAGGCGAAAGATCCAATTAAAGACATCCACTGGAGCTGGAGTAGGGGCTCAATGGCACAATCTACAATCCCAGATACACTGGAGACAAAAGCAAGAGGATGGTAAATTCTAGGTCAGCTTGAGAAGCTGTCTCAGAAGAACTAGGCATGGTGGTATATGTGTACAATCTTAGGATCTGGGAGGCTGAGGAAGTTGGTTGCCAGTTTGAGCACAGATCAGGTGATTAAGTGAGACCCTACCTCAAAATAAAAAGTCAATAGGAGCCAGACTCAGGCTTATAATCCCAGCACTTGGGAGGCTGAGGCAGGAAGATTACTGTGAGCACAAGGCCAGCCTGGGTTACACAGCCAGGCCCTATCTCAAAATAAATAAATAAATAAATAAATAGGGGTGGGATGTAGTTCGAATGCCAGTACTATCCATTAAAAAAAGGGAGAAATAGGCACAGGTATAGAGAAAAGGGAGAACTACAGTCAGGTTATTGCAAATGGTCCTCAATACAGGATGATACAGCCTGCATTTCAATTACACAGTGGTGCAATTTATGAGTTGAAGGTCAGGCTGGACTATATGATAACCCTGTCTCAAAAAATAAAAGAAAGGCTGCTGCTGCTGCTCTTCCCATTTGCTCTTACTGGTTTGCTGTTTTCTGCCACCACGAGCTGTTGCCCTCTGCCATGCGCCACTTTGGAGCTAGCTGCTTATAGACTGAAACCTCCACAAATTGTGAGCTAAACAAACCTTTCCTTAAAAAAAAAATAGTAATAATAAGTTTTAAAATAGGGGCTGGGGAGATAGCTCCGAGGCACAAGTGCCTGCTGGGCAAGTGCAAGGTCGTGAGTTCAAACCCTGGTCCCACAAAAAAAAAAAAAAAGTTTTAAAATAAAAAAAAAGAAACAAGAAAAGAGCAAAAGTTTTAAAAGAATTTTTTTTTCTTTAGAAGAACTATTTTGAGGTAGGGGAAGTAAAAAAAAGTTAAGATGTATTATATACCTACTCCAACTCCACATGATAAATGTAACCATTCGGTACTACAAATATGTCCTGCTCTTTTCTTTTCTTTTCTTTTTTCAGCACTAGGGATGGAACTCTGAACCTTGTACTTTCCAGGCAGGTGCTTATGCTGCTGAGCTATATACCTGGCCCTGTACTACTACTTTTTTTTTTTTTTAATTGGGAACCAAACTCAGGATCTCACTCTTGCAAGATAGGCACTGTGTAGCCAGGCATGGTGGCGCACGCCTGTAATCCCAGCACTGGGGAGGCTGAGGCAGGAGGATCACTGCGAGTTCGAGACCAGCCTGGGCTATGAAAGTGAGCTCAAGGCCAGCCTGAACTGCATAGTGAGACCCTGTCTCAAAAAGACAAAAAAAAAAAAAAAAAATAGGCACTGTGCAACTGAGCTAAATCCCTAGCCCACTAATACAATTTTTTTTCTTATTTTAAATATTGACACATTGCATATTGTCCTCACAATAGTTCTACAGAGCACAGTGTGTGGGCATGACCCACCTCCCTATTGATGTTGCTAAGAAGAAAAGGAAAGAAAAAAAAAAGAAGAAAGGAAAAGAAAATTATTGTCTTTGGACTAAGAGGAAGCAGATGCATACATAGTCAAATGTTCTGTAATTGCAGTGGGCCACCAGTGAAACTTGTAATATTGGAGGCTATTGATTTAAGCCTCCTAAAGCTCATCTCACCAATCTAGCTCTGTGTTTCATGCATTACAATTTTTAAATTAAAAAACAAAAATAAAAAGCTATGCTATGAGTCAAAAATACATACTATTTTAACATTAATTACATGTACAAAATTAGAAAATATGAAGCAAATCAGCAAGTAAAAGTTAAATAGGAAAATAATGAGCTATATGGCCATTTTGGGAAATCAAATTGGTTTACAACATCAAGGAATGTAAAACTTGGTGTGGGTGGAGCAATATTAACATCATAGCTTGAGATAAGCACTATTTATATAGATGTTTCTAGGGCTTGGAATACCTGGTAGCCCCTTATCTGCCTGTGAAACTCTAGCTCCGCTGCCCTGACCCAACTCAAAAGTCACCTACTCCCCCAGGCAAAATTGGTCACTTCCTCATTTGTCCCTCAGTAGCACATTAGAAACCAAATGTCTTTTAAAAAATGACTACCAATTTTTTTCATTTAAATCCTTCTGAAATCAATTTTTTTTTTTTTTTGTTTTTGTCTTTTTGAGACAGGGTCTCGCTATGCAGTTGAGGCTGGTCCTGAGCTCACTTTTGTAGCCCAGGCTGGTCTCGAACTTGCACCAATCCTCCTGCCTCAGCCTTCAGTGCTAGGATTACAGGCGTGCGCCACCACGCCCGGCTCTTTTTTTTTCAAAGTAGTTCTGCTTCTCTCTGAAACTCCAGCTAGTTCATTCTGGATCTAGAGGAAGATCTATTCCAGCAGTCTCTGGTTCCAGAGGTTCCATGGGTAGGAGTGTCCTAAAGTCCGAAGAGGCTGAGCATTTCACATCTTCAGCATTGGGATGTCTTCTACTGAAAGCAATGGCATGGCTTTTGTTGCAAATGCAAAGAAACTAAAATGGGCTTAAAACCAGAGACAGTTTTCTTTTAATTAGAAGTCAATTTTCTTTTTGGGGGGTGAGGGTGGTACCAGGAATCAAACTCAGGACCTTCTGCTTGCCAGGCAAGCACTTATCCCACTGAGCCATCTCTCCAGTACCCAAAGTCATTTTTAAACAGTGTGCCCATGGTTCTTGGCCTCTCCTTGGGATGCTACAAGATGTCCTTAAATAAGATCCTGAACCTGGGACAGAATGATCTCATTCTGGACAGTACAGTGGGTCTATAGTTAAGACCCCAGCCATGCAGAGAGTTCTGTGTGACTCTCCATGCTCCATGATGGGAACATGGTTCTTCTTGAGCTGCTCTTTCTCCTCTCCAGGTCCTTGGGGCCAAATGCATCATAGCTTCCAGACGTGAACAAGGACACCAGTTTCTCTCTTACCCTGTAGCCCCCCTTCACCCACAATTTCAACAATCCCCACAGAATGGCCCATGATTCCAGTCACAGACAAGTTGTCATCTTCGAGGAAGTTCACAAGGAAAATATTGGCAGAGACCAGGTCTGTAGTTAAAAGCCATCCTTCACACTCCTTCTTCTCACTCAACAGTACTCTGACTTCTTTATAAACATAACCTTCCCTTTCTAAGGGTCTTTTCTTAGTCCATTCACTTATGGCCACCAGGTGGCTAAATAGCTGGGCTCAAACCAAGTGCTACTTAACATTTAATCCTGACAAAAAAGAAAGCAGGTCAAACTGCATCACTACATAGAATACCACCTACTCACTGCTACTTTCTTACAGATGAGTTGTTAAGTAACACTGTGGGTTTGTTTGTTTGTTTGTTTGAGACAGGGTCTTGCTATGCAGTTCAGGCTGGCCTTGAGCTCACTTTTATAGCCCAGGCTGATCTGATCTTTTTTTTGTCTTTTTGAGACAGGGTCTCACTATGCAGTTGAGGCTGGTCCTGTGCTCACTTTTGTAGCCCAGGCTGGTCTCAAACTCACACCAATCCTCCTGCCTCAGCCTCCCAAGTGCTGGGATTACAGGCGTGAGCCACCACGCCCGGCTCCCAGGCTGGTCTTGAACTCGCACCAATCCTCCTGCCTCAGCCTCCCAAGTGCTGGGATTACAGGCATGCGCCACCACACCCAGCTTAACACTGTGATTTAAAGCTTACCATAAAAATGCCAAACACTGCAATTCTTTGGAACCAGTTTTTCTTCTGCTAATTAAAACTGAAATAGTTCCAATGTTTTATCAGATGATCAGTTGGTTATTTATTTATTTATTTATTTATTTATTTATTTATTGTCTTTTTGAGACAGGGTCTTGCTATGCAGTTGAGTTGAGGCTGACCTTGAGCTCACTTTTTTTTTTTTGTCTTTTTGAGACAGGGTCTCGCTATGCAGTTGAGGCTGGCCTTGAGCTCACTTTTGTAGCCCAGGCTGGTCTCGAACTCGCACCAATCCTCCTGCCTCAGCCTCCCGAGTGCTGGGATTACAGGCGTGCGCCACCACGCCCGGCTATGATCTGTTGGTTATTTAGATATCATTTTTGTTTTAACTTATGTGGTAGTAATATCCTGTGCTTTCTCATCAAACATGTTCAGGTAAAAATTAAAGTTTCAAATTTTTCTTAAAGGGACCGGTCAAATATCTCAAGAGGGTTAAAGCATCTTCAAGCAGGCACAGGGGCTAGGGGTTTGATCCCTGGGCCTGCCATGCTGGCCCCACCCCTGGGGTGCAGCTGAGAGGACAATTGAGACTAGACATGGTGCCCTGCGCCTGTAATCCCAGCTCTTGGTAGGCTGTAAACAGGCAGATAACTACAAGTCCAATCTAGTAGTGAGGCCCTGAATACCCTGTAAACCCTTCCCTAAAATTAAAAAAAAAGCAAGTTTCTCTTAAAGAAAAATTTCAACAGCACTTGTCATCAGGAAAATATAAAATAGAGACAATAAGAAGCCTAAAGATAATTACCTAACTAAACTAGTGGACATTGAACTTCTGCCTTGTGAGACTATGAGCAAAAAATTCAGTTAGGCATAAAATAGAAAACTAATATGTGTACTCAGGGACAGTTGGGTGTGCTGTAGGAGGTGGTGGTAAGTGGATTCTAAATAGTTTTGCTAAGGTAAAATTGCATATAACAATAGCTGTTTACTAGCTAAGCACCCTGCTTATCTGTAACAAGACTAATTCTTAGGGGGTTGGGAAGATAGCTCTATGGCACAAGTGCCGCCTGGCAAGTGCAAGGTCATGAGTTCTAACTCTGGTTCCACAAAAAAAGGACTGACTCTGTATATATGTGTTTTCTTTTTTCAAAAAATATTATTTTTTTAGCCGGGCGTGGTGGCTCACGCCTGTAATCCCAGCACTTGGGAGGCTGAGGCAGGAGGATTGGTGTGAGTTCGAGACCAGCCTGGACTACAGAAGTGAGCTCAAGGCCAGCCTGAACTTCATATCGAGACCCTGCCTCAAAAAGACAAAAAAAAAAAAAAATTATTTTTGATACAGGGTCTTCTTATGTAGTTTGGACTCATAGCGATTCTCTTGTCTCAGCCTCCTTAGTGTTGGGATCATAGGCATGTGCTACTACTCTTGGTTCCAGGGCCAGCACAGCATGCCCAGGGTTCTAGGGCCAACATAGCATGCAGTACCAGGGATTGAACTTGGGAACTTTCACTTGGCAGGCAGGTGCTTATGCTGCCAAGCTATCTCTCCAGCCTGTTTATGCATCTTCTGAGCAGATATAGCCCATAAGTGGAACACTTGATATGACAATTATAATCTCTGATCTTATTTTTTAGATTTTCTTTCTTTCTTTCTTTCTTTCTTTCTTTCTTTTGTGGGACCGGGGTTTGAACTCACAACCTTGCACTTGCCAGGCAGACACTTGTGCCACAGAGCTATCTCCCTGGCTGATCTTATTTCTTTATCTTCTATAAATTGAACACTCTTGGTAAACTAAGTCTAGTGATAGCAGGAAGTGGACAACATATAGCAAATTGTAGGATATCATCAAATGGGTTTCTGTCAAGTACTAGTTTTCATCTTTGTTTGAGTGTTATCTATCCTATCTTAACTCCTCTTTATCTCCTTGCTTCAAGAAAATCTGTTTTGCCTTGTCCTTGAGGATATATCCTGGGATCTTGTGGCTCTGGCACAGCTCCTGCCAGGTATTCTAACTTTATTTATTTATTTATTTATTTTTGTCTTTTTGAGACAGGGTCTCGCTATGCAGTTGAGGCTGGTCCTGCGCTCACTTTTGTAGCCCAGGCTGGTCTCGAACTCGCACCAATCCTCCTGCCTCAGCCTCCCAAGTGCTGGGATTACAGGCGTGAGCCACCACGCCCGGCTAGGTATTCTAACTTTAAATACTTAAATTCTTCATTTTTCAGAAATGACCACAAGTATTTTTTACTACCTGTTCATAATCTAAGGCATTTATTCACTACTTAACATGTTCCACAATATTTTTGTACCTTCTATAGATTGTTTCAGTTCCCACAACAGATCATGAAGATCTGACTCTCTCTCTCTCTCTCTTTCTCTCCTCTCTCTTTCTCTCTCCCCCTCTTTTTTGGGGGGTTGGTGGATATACCAGAATTGAACTCAGGACCTTGCATGTACCAGGCAGGCACTGTGCTACTGAGCTATATTCTTGGCCCTGATTTTCCTCCTTTACAAATGATGAAACAAGCACATGGTAGTCAGATATTTTGCTCATAATTCAGAGTTGAGAATTGAGCCTAGGTTTTCTGATTTAAAACCTATGGTAGGGGCTGGCAAGATAGCTCAGGGGTCTAAAGTGCCTGCTTTGGCAACCATAGGGACCATGGCTTGATCCCTGGCACCACATGCTGCACCAGCATGCCCCCCACCCCCCACCGTGGGCAGGCTAAGCCAGCCATAACACAAAATAAAGTTTAAAAAACTAAATAAAACCTATGAAGCCGGGCGTGGTGGCTCATGCCTGTAATCCCAACACTCGGGAGGCTGAGGCAGGAGGATTGGTGTGAGTTCAAGACCAACCTGGGCTACAAAAGTGAGCTCAAGGCCAGCCTCAACTGCATAGCGAGACCCTGTCTCAAAAAGACAAAAAAAAAAAAAAAAAAACTATGAAAATGCCAGGCCTGGTAGTGCATGCCTGTACTACCAGTACAGTCAAAAAGACAAACAAAAAAAAACAAACAAAAAGAAACCTATAGAAAATCATCTTTCAACATGGCCTTCCAGGGTTTTTGTTTTTTTTGTTTTGTTTTGTTTTGGTTTGGTTTGTTTGTTTTTTGAGACAGGGTCTCACTATGCAGTTCAGGCAGGCTCTGAGCTCACTTTTGTAGCCCAGGCTGGTCTTAAACTCACACAGATCCTCCTGCCTCAGCCTCCCAAGTGCTGGGATTACAGGCTTGCACCATACCCAGTTCAAAAGGCTTTTTTTTTTTCCAGTACCAGGGATTGAACTCAAGACCCTGCACTTGTCAGGCAAATGCTTATTCTACTGAGCTTTCTACCTGGCCATTGGCCTTCCAGTTTTCAGGCAGCATATTAATGAGAAGGTTTTCATTCCCTTACTCCACATTGCCTCTAGAAACCCTGCATCAGTCATTTATGAGCACCTATGTCCCAGTCTAGAGACAACTTACAACAGCAGAAAGCTAGAGTTACAGGAGGAAGCCAGGAAGTGAGCCTGGGGGTTGAGGGGGCATTGATTTCCGGGCTGAGGTTAGAAGACACCACAAGGCCCTTCTGCAGTTTCAAGGCTAAAGACAGGGCCCGGTGGGATGGCTCAGTGGTCTAAAGCACCTGCTTGGAAAAGCTTGAGTGGCTTCAGGGACCACGGTTTGATCCCTGGCACCACATGCTGCGCCAGCCCTGCCCTCAGGGTGGGCTGAGCCAGCCATAAAAATGAGTGAATAAACAAACAAAGGTTCTGAAACAAGAAAAAATAAATAAATAAATCAAGGCTAAAGACAAAGTACAAACCTACTGACCCAGCAAGAGACATGGTCACATATATAAACTAGGGCATGGTCAAACCTGAATATGGGGAAAGCAGTAGGGAACCTGACTCTGAGGGAGGATTAGATCCTGAGACAAGCCCTCATGGGCATGGCTTATACACACCTACAAGGATGACGGTGACAAGTTACAACAGCTAGCTTATAATGGGTGCCCCCTAGGCCCCGTTTTAACAATTTCACAGGCCAGCAAGATGGTTCAGCGGTCTAAAGTGCCTGTTTAGGAAAGCTTGGGTAACCGCAGAGACCGCGGTTCAATCCCCAGCACCACATGCTGCGTCAGCCCCACCCTCAGGGCAGGCTGAGTCAGCCATAATACAAGAAAAAAAAAATTCACATACATCATTTCATGTGACCATCATGATAACTGTGAGGTAGGTACACCAGAATTCTCTAATACCAGGATAAGGAAACTGAATTTTGGAAAGATGAACTCATTTTCCAAAGATGGTTGGTGACACAGCCCGAATTCCAAGTGTACTTGATCCAGTGCCCATGCACATGGACACCTTTATCTGTGTAGTGGCCCACTAGAGAGCCTCACTGAAAGATATTCAAGGCTATGTCCACCAAAAGGGTGATGAGCACAGACTACAGAGTATTCTCTAGGGCTTGTAGACATCTTAAAGAGGTGTCCACTATGTCATGGGAGTACTTTCTTAAGGAGGTATTGTGGATACAAGGCTTCCAGGGAGGTGCAGAGCAAAGAGCGAGACAGGGTATGTGTCAGGAACACAGTGTAAGCACAGCAGGGAAACCATGCAACTGTCCCTCGTGTGTGCATATGCACTTGTGCTTACTGCCTTCTCCCTTATCTCTGGCTTTCTCCACGAGCTTCCAAAACTCTGTGTGCAACCTCTAGCAAGGTTGTGAGAATCTTGCTAGAAAGGTTGTGAGCACCTCTTTCCTCAGGTATCAGGCATTGCTGGGTAGGGAATGGCTGGATATGTTGAGGGATGGGAGTTATAAACACCTTCTTCAGAACCAGAGAGATAGCTCAGCAAACTAAATTTGCTAAAGCAAGAGCAGGGACCAGTTTGATCCCCAGCACCACATGCCATGCTTGCACTTCTCCCAGGGTCACTGAGCCAGCCAAGACTGGGCATGATGGTGCAGGCCTGTAATCCAAGTACTAAAGAGGCTGAAAACAGGAGGATCACTACAAGTCTGACCTGCATAGTGAGAAAGACCTTGTACCAAATACATTTTTATTTTATTTTATTTTTTTCTTTTGTTTTTTTGAGACAGGGTCTCGCAATGCAGTGCAGGCTGGCCTTGAGCTCACTTTTGTAGCCCAGGCTGGTCTCGAACTCACACCAATCCTCCTGCCTCAGCCTCCCAAGTGCTGGGATTACAGATGTGCACTACCACACCCAGCTCCAAATACATTTTTAAAAAAGAAAAATAAAAAACACTTTCTATTGTTTTGTCATTGTTTTTGTGGTATTGGGGATTTAACCTAGATTTTCATCTTTTTTTTTTTTTTTTTTTTTTAATTTAGAGATGGAGTCTTGCTAAGTCTCTAAGCTGCTTAGACTGGGCTTGAACTTGTAATCTTCCTACCTCAGCCTCCCAGAATGTATGCCTCCATCCACACCCAGTTTAGCTTCTTCTTTTTCACTCATTTCCTTAAGAACTAGCATTTGGATTTCAGGAAGTGCACATACTTGTGGAATATCATTTTCCTTTGTGTTCTTCTAGAAGGGGAGTAAAAAATCTTGCCAAGCCTATTATGAGATTATAAGCACCAGGAACATTTCTGCCACCTTTTAACATTACACTGCCAGAACCACTCAATGGAGAATATGCTAGACTTTGTTCACCATTAAACTATGTAAAGACTAACATGGGACCTGGGTCGGGGCCAGGGGTGGGGAGCACGCACCCCTGAGATGCACACACCTATGCAGCAAGCAATGTCGGTCTTCAAGGCTCCAGGCAGGTAACTGATACCCATCCAATCTGATGGAAGAATGGCCAGATTCTAACCCTTCCCTCATAGTACAGAGCACTCTGGACTGTTGTGTTCAGTGACATCACTGACAGTACTCTATGCACCAGAATGTCTAATGTCATACTGGTGTGGTAGCACAAGCCCATAATCCCAGCTACTGCAAAGACTGAGGCAAGGAGGATTTCAAATTGAGCCCAGTCTAGGCAACTGAACAAGACATTGGCTCAGAATAAAATGGGGGGTGGGGGATAGATCCATGCACAAGTGCCTCCCTGGCAAGTGCAAGGTCATGAGTTCAAGCCCCGGTCCCACCAAAAAAAAAAAAACAGAATAAAATGATAAGGGCTGGAGTTGTGGCTCCAGGGCAGAGGGCTTACCTAGCAGAAGTCCTGAGAGCCTAGGTTCAATCCTCAGTACAAAAAAAAAAAAAAAAAAAAAAAGGGCTCTTGTGCTGTGTGGTCATTCACATGTGAAGGTTAAACAATGCTGTGCTTCAAGACCAGGGCTGCTCATTCAGGCACCAACTGGCCTAAGGCTTCTCCCAGGAGCCCTCTTGACTCTCAAAGTCTCTTGTCCCTTATATTCCTTTGTACCAAAAGCTATATCTGCTTATCTATCTCCACTGGCCACTGAGGGGTCCTCAAGAGGTGGTGTCCGCAAGTCAGCCAGACACAAAGGGACAGATTCAGGACCAACCGAAGCAAGGCTCTGCCTCAAGGACTCCCAGGTCATCTCTAAAGGAACGTGGCAGGAGCTAACACAGGTGGGATCCAGCTGCTGTCCTGGCTACAGAGACACTTCCAGACTGGGAGGGTCTCACTGTAGACAAAAGAGACCAGGCTTAAAGGGCAGGAGGTAGGGATACCTCAGTAAATACAGGTGATGCAGAGCCCTGGTCAGGTTTTAAAGTCAACATGACAATGGCAAGCTGTTTTGAGACTTTATAAGCAGGAGAGGAGTGTGATTATATTCAACAAAGGTTTATGAAATGTTTGTTTTGTACTAGTGCTAACAAGAATATAAACATAGCCCCTGCCCTCCAGACAATTTTGTAAATGATTGTAATGCCAGGCAAAATGAAAAGAAAACAGAGTCCAAATGGAGAGAGGACTACAGCTCTCTAAAAAACATTCAGCCTATGCCATACATGGTGGTGCTTGTATCCGGCACTTTGGGAGGCTGAGGCAGGAGAGTCACAAGTTGGGCAATTTAGAAACGTAATAAGACACTTTAAAAAAATTTTTTTTTCAATTCTATGGGATCCAACTTATTATTAAAATAAATATTTACATTGAGGATACAGTTAAGTTAGTAGGTTTCTTCACATTTTCCTATTTGAAAAGGCAGCACAGAGGTTTTGTTCATGTTTTAAGCAGTTGTGATGATAAAAGATCCTGTTTCCATTTCATAGAAGCTGGATTACATTCGCTCAACCCTCACAACAGCCAAGCAGAAAGTCACTCTGTTGTTTCTGAAGTACTGGCTGGGTGGCGTCTGCTATGGTAGCTAAGCAAATGAGATTTCTACATAACACCTGCTGATACTGAATGCTCCCCTTTGCGCAGCCCTTGTTCTGATATACACCTGCTTATTTAACTGCCGACTTGAAGGACAACTATTCCCGTGTTATAGATGAGGAAATAGACTCAATAAAATTAGATGATACTTTTGTGGATATTATGAACCGAGAAGACTGTACAACAAATGTGGAGTGATACAGGCAATTTGACTCTTTGCCTAATTGTATTTCCTGATATTAAGCAAAGATGCATGTGTTAGCTTAGGAAGTAATAATAATAAAGCACAAAGGGAGGCAGAAGGGAGCAGGAAAAATGTATATGACTTCCCTAAGATCAAATGGTTCCACTTCCCACGCTGCTCTGAGGACACAAGCAATTAAAGACAAGAGAAACTGACAGAGAAGCTCCCACAGGAAAAATATCCGCCCCACAAGCAATCAAGGAGACACAAATTAAAACAATATGTAAGAATTGTGCCTATTAAATTGGCAAAACTTTTTCAAGGATGAGGGCAGGGTAAGACTAGTAGTCATTTATTGCTGATAACATTGTGAATTGGCACAATTTGCTTAGAAAACGACTTGGCAGACAGCACTAGAGCTGTAAAACTGTTCACACTGTAGAAATGATCTAAAATGTGGAAACAAAGGCCGGCGGTATAGCTCAGTGGATTAAGCCCTTGCTTAGGGAAGCACAGGGGCCAGGGTTCAGTTCCTGGCCCTGCCTGCTGCGCCGCCCCTTTCCGGAGTGAGCTGAGCCAGGCGATGGAGTCTGGGCGTGGTGGCGCGCACCTGCAATCCCAGCATTTGGGAGGTATAAGCAGGAGGATCACCATGAGTTGGTAGTGAGACCCTGTACAAAAAACAAACAAACAAACAAAAAGATCAAGGGCTGTCATTTTAGGGGCTGGGGAGATAGCTCCATAACACAAGTACCTGTCTGGCAGGTGCAAGGTCATGAGTTCAAACTCCAGTCTTGCAAAAAAAAAAAAAAAAAA